>NMRA01000369.1:225146-326530 GCA_002633005.1 Phoronis australis | reverse complement strand
TCCTAGGATCCCTCCCTCCCACCCTTCCTCACTCCCTCCCTCTCTTCCAGCCACCTTCCTTCGGACACGCCTTTCCCTACCTCCTTCTCCCTCGCTTCTTGTCCCTCCCTCCAGCTTCCCCCTCTCTCCTCAGGCTGTTCACCACTTATTCAGACATCATTCCTTTGCAGATAACCCACTAATAAGCTGGATGCATGACCTAAGATGATGGAGTAAAACACTCTAGAACATATTGTATAGCTAACCGTATGATACATTACGTATCACCGGTTGTGGCAAATGATTGTCAACCCGTAAGTAACCCGCTCCTCCAATGATCTGTGGTTGGCTAGCAACATTATACAGCTGTACTTGAATATCGACCACGAACAGTAGAGATACCTGGGACACCAAATGCAACACCATACGACAATCAGGTGCAGGACTTCATCGTAAAATCTGTTGGTGAACAAACAACCGATGCAGACCAGATAATGAACAATTTGCAAAGCACCAATGAACGGGCTACCAGCACTGGTGACGTAATTGCGCAGTCCAGTGGCGCTGGGGACGAGACCATGCGTGAAGATGATAAACTGGGTAAATGGGACAGGGCTTGGAAATGAAATTTTGTCTTCACAGCTTTAGACGTGAAATACTGCTAGTAATTTTGGGAAATTTTAATTACGTATTTTTAAAAATGAAGAACTAATGAAACAGACTATGAAAGGAAAGTCTGCCCAATTTGCCTGCAAATGATTGTGACGGCTCACGATTGTTTGGAGACACAAAACTGCGTGTAAATATGCTCATTGTCGAACAATTTCGCATGGAATCATACTGAATTGGCGGACTTAGGGAACTAAGGAAAGCCTCCTCTGTTTACGCCGTCGGCATATCGTTTTCAGGGGCTATACAGGCGTCCTATATACGACAGTGCATGTGCTTTATGTTTGCATACACGGTCGTACGTTGCGTGTACAACGGACATTTATGTTGCAATGCTGTTGGGAGTCTGCGCAAATAGTTCATGCTGAAACTGCGCGAGAAAACTGCTATTTGACACTTAATACTTTCGTGTGGCTATCATGCGCTTGCGTTTTCAGATTCTCACATTTGCTTGTTCAATCATAAGCGTATTAGGTGGAAAGGGGGGGGGGGCTATTTTCTCGCAGATTCGGGCAACACGGAAAAGTTTGAGCCAAAAAATATTAAGACACAGAAGCATCTAATAATGAGTGAGTCACGAGATAGACGTCACTGAGAAAGCGCGTCAATAGAGAGATGCATAAAAGAGATAATTTGAACTTACTAGTAGGATCTATATTAGCTGAATTGCAAACGTCGGGATGATAGGAAGCGGCAAATTACGCTATCAAGAAATATGGTATAATACGGCACCGTACATTAAAATATTGATCTTATCAAATGAAAGTAATTTGGGAAGCGACAGACAGTGGGACGTTTATTCTGAAAATCTTCTTTCATCACAATGGGATTTTCAGCACAATTGTCCTTTCAGTCACAAAGTCAGTTTTGTGGAGCATTTATCATTTATAAAAACGAACAAAGTGTTGGCGAACTCTACATTTATTAACATAAGATTTAAAAACACAGTTTTTAAGTAAAAATGTCAAAGTCAGGAAACCTTTTAATTAGGCCTACCTGTATTCAGTCCATGCTGGGATTTGTGTAGCCAAAACTATGACTTTCCGTTTACACGCCCCCCCCCCTTTACGAATAAATGCCCGGGCGTTTATTTGGTGCATCAAAATCGCCTGAAAATTTTCATCTTCCAAAAAACGCCCATGGGCTTATTATCTGCAGAAAATTCGGTAGTTTGGGCGAATTTTACAGATATTTCGCCATGCAAGCAGGCGTTTTTGCCTGAATACAAAGAAGCAAAGTACCTATAATCAATGCCTCTTCACTCATGCTATGTTGTCTACGATGGCTGGGAAATAAATCGCGCGTTTCTTTTTTAATTATCTCGAGACAACCAAGTTGGGAGCTCGATCACAAGATAATTAAAAAACGAATCATGTCCTTTCTCAGCTACCGTAGTTGTCTCGTGCTGTCGCACGCCGAGTTTTTTCTGCCTGTGGGCATGCGCATTATGAATCTGAAACAGCTCTTTTTATGCTTTTTTGTTCTAGGAATACGTTATTGAGGAAGACGAGCGAGTTGAATTGGAGCAAAATGGAGAAATAGAAAAACTTTTGGAAATCCTCTGTTGCAAGAGTGACCAAGCGTTTTCTGTGTTCAGGAAAGCTATGGAACAGTTAACTGTGGTGAAAAAAATTGACGCTGCTTGCAGAGCCGCAGAACAAAGAATAAAATCCAAAGGTTTGCTAAAGCAGTAGTTATTATAGTGCTTCAGTGGACATTTGTTACGACATATTACTAAAAAAACATGAAATTGTTTCATTACATATTAGTCAGGTTCACTATGCCCAAATTTTGACATTCGTTGGAATTTTTGGGGAAAGTGGAAACTAAACATTTTTGGAAACCTCGTGGAATGACGAATCAGAAAATAATTGTTTCCATTTTTGGTGGCCATCTTGGATTTTCAAAAATGGCGCCAGTAAAATAAATTTTGCCCAATGTATCCACCCTTGGGTCACTGAGAATGTTAGATTTTATGGGAGTCAATGACGATCAGAGCCTTCGGTCAGAAGTGCTATCACCCACTATGAATTCACACTAACACCAGAGCAATCTTTGCTGCCAGTTGGGCAATGCTGCCATGCACAAACAAGTCGAATCGATTCCACCTTCTTCAGAAACTTTGCGAGGCAGACGACTTAGAACAGGACAGTCCTCAAGCTGCAAGAAAGGTTTTAGATCCAGAAAACATGTAAACGACATCTACCGAGTGTGTTCACCCAAGCCACAAAACTGCACGTGTGGATAGTATGGAAGTGATGTTCTTAACTAGAGATTATGACGATATCATTCTGATTTTTGACACCCACAAAGACAACTTTTTGAAACAAGCCACAAGAGAAAAAAGGAGGCATAGAAAGGGTCAACTACAGTACCAGATAAGAGATGAGTCTTACATACAGAACATCCCAATGAGCCGTTTCCTCTCTCATGACCAAAAAAGGCTCAACTTACTGAATATCTGTCTCCAAATACACTTGAATATAGTAAAGACTCTGCCAAGATAGCCATTACTTCAGCTTTAGGATGCACAAAGAGCAACCGATCTACGCGTAAAAGAAAACGATCACGAAAAAGCAGATATACTGCTAATACCTCAAAACGTCCCTGATTCTCAGCTGATGTTTTTTTCACCTGACACAGACTTACTGGTACTCGTCATTGCCTATTGTGACAGGGTTCTCAGAAATACTTCAGTCCCCATGGCACCTGGGATCTTATATAGACAACATTAGGTGCTGTCCGGGCAAAGGCTCTTCCGGATTTCCATGCTTTTACATGGACCGACAACACTGGTCCATTCTGTAGCTTGAATATATATTTGAAGGCAAACACTGATGATATCAATGCACTACAGACTCTTTGTACTGGTTATGAAGTAACAGGTGCACCTCTTTTCACGTTAGCCCCTTTTACATGTGCATAATCACCACAGGGTATAGACACAAGTAACATCCCAGCGCTGAGATGGTACCTCTTCTGTAAACATATGGTTGACGGCGACAAACATCCACCAAGCATTGGTACTTTGAAACAGCATGTACTGAGGGTGTTTATTCACGCCAGAGTGTGGGACCAGGCAGCCATTGCTCGACATGAGTTCCTTGATCCAATGCAGAATGAATTTACAAGGACAAAGATGACCTGCTAAAACCCTCACAACTGATGAGCTTTCGACGTCAGGGGCTATCATTTAGATGGTTAGACGCCAGAGCAAAAACGTTGCTCTTCCCAAAGATGCTCTTGCCGATCAAAGGACTTACCGTTACACATATCTACATGTATGTCAGTGTAGTGCAGAATGTCAGACTGGTGATGATGTGATTCCTGATGACAGTAATGGCAATGATGGCGATAGTAATGATCTATAGACTGATTTCGAAGTTTTGAAAGACTATTGGCGCTACAAAAAACAAACTTTCATGTTCTGCAAACGTAAATAAGCTGTTGGATACTGGTTTAGTTTAAATGTCTTGAAGGAGACAAGCTCCGAACAAAATATACAAGAAAGTAATATAGAAAGTAATATGTGTTGGATTACAGGAAGAATGCATTTAGAAAATTTGGCTGCTAATACATGGGGTTTTGATTATGTTTCACATTTAATAAGTTGTATTTTCAGATTTCTTGTGACAAAAATGTTGGTGCAGCCATTAAAATTAACATTCTAAGTGACTCAAGAGCAAAGATACTGAGGAAAATGTATTTTTTATGGGTGCCATTTTTAAAAATCCAAGATGGCCGCCAAGATGGCCGCCAATAAAATTAAAATTTCTAATTCCTTAACCTGAGAAATGCAGATGTAGCCATAAAAAACAACATTCTAAGTGACCCAAAATCGGAGATATTGGACAAAATCCATTTTACCGGCGCCATATTTGGAAATCCAAGATGGCCGCCAAGATAACCGCCAAAAAGGAATCAATTATTTTCTGATTGATCATTCCATGAGGTTTATAAAATGTATAGTTTCCATTTTCCCCAAAAAATTCCAACAAAATTACACAACAAACCTGACTATATCTAGCTCACTGACATTTCTATGAACAAAATTCCTCTGAATGAAATGTGGCACGAATGCGTTGTTCCGAAACGTTATGTTGACATTGAAGAGGGGAGTTGCACTGTGGCATACTAACACTCTTACACAGTGCTATCTGGAGGACTGATAATGTACAATCGACTCTTTAGTTAGTCAACAGCTGGAGAGACCGACTATGCCATAAACATTAATGTAAGGTTTTATATCTATGGACTAGACCCCGAGTTAGCTCGCCGTGAGCACATTACTGCCAAACGACATACCATAGACCAACGCGACGACATGTACGTCTCCTCAAAATAGTTCGGTTAAGCGACAATTTACGGGTAAGATAATCATGGATGAAACGAAGCCCAGGTATCAAAAACAGAAATGGTTACATTGCTACTTGCCATTGATTTGAATGCTAGGTAGTTCAAGAACAGTCAAGATTCTTTCGTTTGAAAATATCGCAAAGAAAGTGGGAGATATGATATCATCAAGTCAATACACCCCCCCCATTTGGCGAAGTGGGCAAAAAGGTCCGCCTCAGAGAAACATAAACTCCGAAAAAAGTAGAAAACGAGACAAAAGTCCACTAAAGAAGAAGGAACTACCGGCAAAATTCGTCGAATGTACATCTGACCGTACGCGGTACGTGTTTGCAAGAATAAGCAAATCAGATTCATCGAACCTCTTTGTATTGCATACCTCGGAATGTAAAGCGCCACCTAACCAAACACTACTATGTTTTATTTTACTGACATCCGGTCTGCTTATTATTTGCGGACAAAGAAAGCTTGACGTTATCTTGCAAAAGGATCGGGCTTCAAAAGCACTGCTAAGCGGACGTCACTGCACTTGATAACTGGGTTTAATTTCTTCTGCTTCCTTTTCTCAGCTGTCTCTTTTTTGAAAAATTTTGATCACGCTCACTAAATATGGACAATTTCCGCGTCGTGATTACCAGTTAAGCCGCCGAAGAGACGACCTTGCCACACAGTGGCTGCCTTTTAGGTTGATACCCTTCGAGCCACTGTGAAAATGTCAATGTTAAATTTTTGGGATTTGAAAGACTCGCAGTTCATTACTGTCTGAACGAACGGCATTGGCGTAGCCGCAGAGGAGGAAGGGTGTGGGCGCCGCGCATAAAGGGATCGTGGCCCCCTATTCAGTGCAAGCATCACCTCCCGGAAAAATCATTTCAATTTTGCGTTTGGAACACCCAACTTCCTCTGTTCCCGAGATTGCTACTCACTTCAGCACCATTCGTCACCAACAACCCCCCCCCTCTTGAACACCTCTTTCTATGCTATAGAACAGGCACTACAAGTCGACTTGCCAAGGAGGGCAATTTTGTTCAAAGAATGTAGCCTCGAGCAATAAGAGACTGTCAGTTCTTTGCAAGAGCCCAATGTCCTGTTGCATGAAACAGTCCCAAATAGGGATTCAACTAAGGTCCCTAAATCTACTGCGTATTTTTGGACTTGTGAAATCATCAATTGCCCTTTCTTGTATTGTTTTAGTTTCATTACTAAGTCAACTTTTGACTTTCATACAAATCGAGTGTGAACTCTACGTTAAACTGTTAATATTCTCGAAAATAATTAGGGATCTTTTCATGCAACACCCCCAATTTACGGACCGAGTTCCTATTTATTTACAATGAACTCTGGGCTCAGTTTTTAGTTATATTATTAGAAAAATTCATTAATCAAAGAGGAGCTCATAATAAAGATGAAATGATAGAAAAATATTGCATATGTGCGTCCATAAAGACACAAATGTGCAAAAAGACTTAGGGACCTTAGTTGATTCTCTATTTGGGACTGTTTCATACAACCAGCCACAGAAATCAATTTTTATCTGAGTAAGGAACAAGTTAATACCAATTTTATTAGCTGTTGTAAGTGTTCTAAATCATTTTTTTCTGTCGGATAGAGTACTTATTCAAAATTGCTTTAATTCACTACCAAAGATGTGTACATTCCAGAAGCACATCGCGTAAAGGGTGTTCCACGTTTTTACGTTGAGCGAAGCAAGGATGAACAAGTGGTTATTCAAATGCTTAAACGGCGGGATACACAAACTGTTGGAATTTTCGGTGGAAACCATGACGAAGACGTGTTTTCGGAGGAAGCTGACGTTGTGGGTATAAAAGGTTTTGGGGGAATGGGTAAGACTACTCTCGCTCAAAAAATCTGTGCTCATATGAAAGCATACATTGATGTTATCTGGTTAACTGTAGGCCAGCGATCGAACGTGGTGCAGCTTATACAGCAGGTACACGTGGATTTGACGGGTAAGTCAACAGAATTCAGTGACATAGACCATGCTTCCGATTGGCTTAGACGGTACTCAGAGAACCGTGACCCGTTTTTGTTGGTCTTGGATGATGTTTGGTTGTTAGATGACGCGTATCCCTTTAAGTCCATTTCACAAAAGTGTAAAATCCTTGTGACGAGTCGCTCACAAAGCGTTCTAACAGACCTTGATGCTGCTATTCACAAACTCGAACCTTTAGATTTAAAAATGGCAAGCCTTCTTCTTATCAGGTCGGCCAATTTACAGAAAGATGTCGTGGAAAAAGTTCAGAAAGTCATGAGCGAAATACTGAATATTCTTCAAGGTCTCCCTCTTGCAATTGTCTTGATTGGAAGCAGCTTGAAAAACAAATCAAGGTTAAAAGATTGGGAACACGTCCTCGAGAGTTTGGGCGCTGTAAATAAATTCTTTTGGGAGGGCAAGAAGCATATTCCTGACTATATGTATAACCACAGAAACATCTACGAGGCTTTTGAAGTTTCCTTTCAAGCACTTAATCAGGGAAATCGAACACCGAATGATCCATCTTCTTGGAACTTGGTTCAGAAGCGATTCCTTGATTTTGCTGTTTTCCCAAACGACATTGATATCCCGGCGAGAGTTCTTTTCAAACTATGGACAAGTCAGATTGACAATCCGTCTGAAATACATCGGTGGCAAATGGACGAAGACCTAAGCGATCTTACTGATCGGTCGTTTCTGACTCGTTCCGTTTCGATTGAAGGTAATGAACAGTACAGCCTCCATGATCTCCTTATTGATTTTGTTAAGTACAAGCTGTGCAAAGACGAAAACGATGGTTTGAAGGAAGCTCACGAGAAGTTTCTTTGCTGTTACGCCAAAGACATAGGTGTAGATGTTCATGGTTCACGGAAGTGGTGGACCATTGAAAGTGACGACTACTTCTATCACCATCTGGCTCACCATTTGTTTGAAACGGGTAGATATGCTGAATTCAAGAAACTTCTATGGACTATTGAATGGTTGGAACGAAAACTAACAGAAACTGATATAGCTGCATTATTGTTGGACTTCAAGTATTTAAGTCAAATTAAACATAACCTTGGTGGCGGAATAGCCGAGACTGAGGATGATCGTCTGCTGCTGAAGTCTCTTGTCTTGTCTAGTCATATCCTGTCATCTAAAAACCAGCTCTGTCAGCAATTAGTAGGGCGCCTCAAAGGGCATGACTCGGACATTGTCAAACAATTTCTAGATAGTATTCAGTTGTTTGTTACAACAAACAAACGCCCTGTTTTGATGCCTGATGCACCGTGTCACGCGCCTCCAGGTGGTTATCGTATTCAGACCTTCCGTCACTTGTACACTGTTTTTTGTGCTGCCTTCTCAAGAGACAGGCAAATACTTTATACGGGCTCTTCGGACAAGCAGCTCCGTTGCTTTCATTTGAAATCTGGCCATGTTGAGATAATGGGTAACGAGGACCAGAGGCACACAAGTGTTGTGTTCACCTTGGCTCTGGAAGAAAGTGAAGGTTACATTGTTACTGGTTCTTTCGATCGCAACATACATCTGTGGCCTATTCGTGATGGTTCCCTTTTGGAATTTCGACGTTTCAAAGGGCATACCAGTTCTGTGTTCTGCTTGGCAACTGAACCCGGAGGAAAGAGATTTGTATCAGGAAGTGAAGACGAGACTATACGTGTTTGGGATATTCAGTCATCCCAATGCTTTTTGATTATCACAGCTCATCCAAATGGTGTCAGAGACCTTGCACTTCTTGGGAACAAAATTGTTTCCGTTGGGGAAGATGGAGGATTTATCAAGATCTGGAACGTTGAGAGTAAGAAAATAGTACTATCTTGGCCTGGCCATGAGGGAGTTGTATCTTCTGTGCGCGTGGCACCAGACAAATCAAAGATCGTTACTGGTGGAAAAGTTGACTCTCTCATAAAGGTTTGGGATGCAGAAGGCAAATTGCTTGTCAAATGCTCTGGTCACTGCCTTGATGTGTTACGATGCTTTATCACTGCTGATAGTCAATATATTCTCTCAGGAAGTAAAGATAAAACTGCTCGCCTTTGGAACATCAATTCTGGTGAGTTAGTGAGAACATTTTACGGACACGGGCAGGCTGTATGGGCGCTGTGTGTCAGTGATGACAACAAGCTTGCAATCACTGGTGGCGAGGATGGAGCGGCTATTCTTTGGAACTCAGACTTATCTGATGACACATGTGACCCTCAGCTGAATCGTCACAATCTGGAAGTGACTGACCTAGCGTCGTGTAATGATGGTCGCCTTATAGTTTCGACAAGTAGTGACGCAACGGTGAAGGTTTGGAGTTGGACCGACACGTCGCTTTTGTCAACACTGCAATATCACAGAGACAGGGTTAATTGTGTCACTATTTCTTGTCACATTGATGATCCTAACAGTATAATGGCCATTACTGGTGGCGATGATCACCTCATATGCGTCTGGCGGCTGTCTCCGATACACCGTGAACCAGAACACGTTATCCAAGACTCTCACATTTACGGAGTAACTGCATTGTGTACCACTAACGATGGCCGATTCTTGTTTAGTGGATCATATGACAATGTAATCGTTGTTCACGATATGACAACGCATACTGCGATTAAAAAACTCTTTTGTCACCGACAGTCAAATGTGCATGGGCTGAATGTATCTGATTCTGAGCTAATTGGTGAGTTTGATTGTTCTGTATTGTCGTGGAAACTATCAGAGGGACAAAATTGGGGAATGGCGGACTCGACCACCATTGATCCAGTATTCTCGTATGCTAAGGAGCAGTTCAGTATGGCTTGTGTTCCCAGGAGAAATATATTTGGATTCATCAGTAGTGTTGGGGACGTAAACAAAGTTATAATGACGAATGTTGCTCAAGTTATCGAATTTCGTGTAGAAACCCCGCACAAATCCGTGGGTGATCTTGTCACAGCTGTTTACGCAGAAAATGATGAGGTCATTTGGACAGGTTCTTTGTCTGGGAACATTGGTTGTGTCTATAGAGAGACACAACCAGTAACCTTTTCTGAGATCTTGACATCACTGCAGACGCGTTCTAAAGTGACTGCCATTTAAGTGTCACCATCTCGTCAACGTTGTATTGCTGGTCATGCTTGCGGAGACATATGGTTGTATGAAGACAACACTGATGTTTTCTTATCAAAACCCAAAGGCGTTCTTCTGACATCTTTCTCTTCTGACATTGATAGCCTCGATATGTTTGAAAGTGATAAGCAGTGTCTGTGCGCAGCCTCTGGAGGAGATGAGGAAAACGCAAACATTGAGATATGGGACCTTTGTGCAAAGACGAATTTGATGTCTTTAAATAAGCACACCGACAGAATACCCACATTATTTTTTATTGCGAACGGTTCAAAATTGTTGTCTTGCTCATTGGACAAGACTGTTTGCCTTTTTGATGTAATGAAGGGTTCGCTCATCAGAGTTGATAACACTGGGTTGCAATATGGAGTGCTTTGCCTCACTATAGACGATCAAGAAAAGCGATATGCAGTTGGTGGATTTGAGCACGTCATTGAGGTGCATTCAGTAGAAACTGGCGACCTACTGGCTACTTTGTCAACGAAGGAGTTCTTTCACTTTATACAAATGTACTTTAGAGTTAACAACACAATTGCTTGCGCCTTTGCAAGAGAAGCCTATGTCGAAATAGATATCGATTCAGGAGAAATTCTTTCTAAAGGATTCAGTTATCAAAAACATTTTGGCCCAGTCAGTTGCATTGTCCGTTCTTCATGTATCGTTTCAAACACAATCCATTGCAAAGCTAAACTTTGGGACACCACAACCGGTGAGACTTTATGTACGTTAGACGCCGGTTCCACCCGAGCTATGCTATCAGCGTGCACCATGGAATGCGGCTATGTAATGACAGGGTCGTACAACAAGGTGGTAAAACTGTGGGACGTCAGCGATTTTCAGCGTCCTGTTGAAGTTGCGGATGCTTGTTTTGAACACGCAGTGGCGGCTATTCACGAATTTCAACCAGGACATTTGGTAATAGGTCTGTTAAATGGTCAGGTTTGTTTCTTACACCTCACTGCGCCACAAAACACGGCTTTGAAACATTCAGCATAGGCATGAAATGTGACTTCATGAAATGAGATGCCGGTAGACTGGATCACGGGGCTACAATAGCACGTTGTTTCGTGAAATTTCCGACAAATGTTCGAGTCTATCATGACTTACTCGGTAATTGAAATTTTTATTACAGACTTACATTGGCTGATGATCAAGAAAAACAATGTTTATTTTCAGAGTGTGAGATCGATTGCGGCTGATTTATTAGAGTTCTCGCCATTATGTTTTCATTTTTGAAGTTTCGCTTTTTTGCGTCTGATAGAATCGAACAAAATAAGCCTTCCAAAGTATAAATCACCTTTCCGCAAACAACCATATACCCACCAACCTACGGAAAAGAGTATACCAATGCTATATAGAACCAAGACTACTTTATGCCTGTGAAACACGGACAATGAACTCTGAAGNAGAGAGAGAGAGAGGGAGAGGGAGAGGGAGAGGGAGAGGGAGAGGGAGAGGGAGAGAGAGAGAGAGAGAGAGACAGATGGAGAACCATAGTCGCCAACGCCTACCGACAGGGCACTTGAGAAAGAGGAGAATCGAACTACTAAGTCTGCACATGATTTGTAAGATAAATTTCAAGTTGAAGTTTGTCAGTTTCGATTAAACGTTCTCAGACATCATTCTTAAGTTACAACAAGAGATACAACTCATTCCCAGATGCATTTAAGCGCATGTGACCATGATGGAAACTGCTTTTAAGCAGTGGCCGTATATGAGAATTGACAAGTCACTGCGTTAAAAATGGCATGAATGAATGCATTTGTGAGGATTTAAAAGGAAAAGTTTTGCAAAATGGTGCGTCCGGGCGTGGGCGTCTCATTTTCTCTTGTTTTTAAGAAGTGATAAGCATCTTCAAAAAGCGATGCAGTTTTGGCAGAACTAAATATAGGCCTACAAAAATGTGTAGTGCGCAAGTGTGCGGTATAGCAATGAGAAAACAGTTGGGAGAATAACGTATTTCGTGTGTACTGTATTATGCTGAAAATGGGCTTCTGTGCCTGGTTGCATGAAACAATACCAAATAGCAATTCAAGTAAGTTCCCTAAATCTATTTCGTATTTGCGGACTTTTGAAAACGCTGATTGTCATTTCTCATACTGTTGTGGTTTCACTACTAAGTCAATTTTTGGCTTTAATACAAATCGAGAGAGAACTCTACGTCGAAATCTCAATATTATCGAACTTTTCATGCAACGCCCTGAATTTAAGGACTAAGTCCCTATTTACTTTCATTAAACTCAGCACTAAGGTTTTAGTTACATGTATATTGCAGTGATTAGAAAATGACATGAGACAACGAGAAACTCATAACAGAGATGAAATGACAGAAAAAAATTATGTCGGTAGGTAAACAAAGACTCAAATACGCGGTAGATTTAGGGAACTTGGTTAAGTTCATATTTGGGACAGTTACTGTTTCATGCAACCGGACACTACATATTCATGATCTAATGTATCAATAGATTTTACTCGCACTGCGAAATTGAAAGGTTTTTGCCCTGGTCCTATGAGTAGAGTTTTGCTGCAAACTGAATCGGTCTAATATTAACTTTGTACTATTACATACATTGAATAAGGTGATCCGTCCACTGATGACGTTAATTCTTTGTGATATATTAAACAGTTTGGGTCATTCCGTGTAACCATTTGCGATTTGTTAAGTGGAAATCCGTATGATGCTGTGCCCAATAGTTAATTTCAAGTTTGCTTTTGATAACATGGAAAGTATTCTACTCTACCTTTTAATGTGCCAAGACATCTCATATTAATGTGCCTAAGACATTTCCTGATATGTTTGCAATGTAAAATTTTAGGCTATATGTAGAACTCTTGTAACTAATAGTTGTAAGGACTAAAGTTAAAATACTCTGACATGTGTTTCTGTTGTAAACTTGAATCTGGTGCCTCAGAATATATTTGTTATGACTATGTAAAAATCAAACGTTTCTGCTAGAATTAGAAAACCATGTGGTCACCAAAGGTTTAATATTGGGAAAATATATGAAACAAGTGATAAGGTTTTAAATTGGCTATTTTTAATTAAAAAAATAAAGCATGCAGCAAGCAAAATGAAATGCAATACCCTGTGCGTTTGAATTATTGGCTACTGAGACATAATTTATGTGTCAGAATTGATTCTTTCCGAGAAATTTTATCTTGGGACAATGTAACAAACACTGAAAAATTTTTTTCATAATTTCTCTGGTAACCACACTGGCCAAGCACATTTCCATGTTTGAATATGTGCGTGCGTGTAGGTGCGCGTGTGCATGTGTGTGCACGCGAGCGCGCACGTATATAACTTCCCCTTTGTTTTGTATGTGTGTTTGGTAATTCAATAAATATTTGAGAAACACTAATTAGGGAAACTACACATTCTCAAATCCGTCCGTCCGCCCTAAAGACTTGAGCATAAACTGAAAGGTTCTATGGCATAAATTCCTGATCGGCGCCAATTTAGCTTTTCATTACCCATCTTAAAAGAAATCTACGCTGATTAGATTAGACTGGTTCGACCGTCATGAAAGGTGTATGCTACCCAAAACGATGTTTTTGCATCAACTTAGACCCACCAATTCCGCTCGATAACGGCACGCTCAATTGTTTTACGTGACACCAGACAGCAGGTGGGGTTTAAAAATTACATGTAGCCTGTGACTTCGTCGGATCTACACAGTTTCTGCACTGGTAACTTATACCTATAAGATTATCACTTTTACTCCAATAAAAGAAAATAAACTTTGATGCAAAGCACCTACAGATACATTGTATTTTCAAATAAAAGGGCACAATTATTGTTTTATAAAAATTTTGAATGTGGCTGAATACGGCATTCAGCAATTTTTCTGAGTTCGATCGTGGAGAGTTTGGACCTGTAAGGTGATAAATTTAATCGATTCTTCAGAGAAATAAAGTAGGTACAATGATTTTAACACTTGCTGACAGCAAATTCACCACATTGGGCTAATTAAGATCTAGGCCCGTCCGTATTGTGTCCCAGTAATTAGTTGCAAAATTAGGCCTATGGTTTTAATTCAGATACACTTCTTTGAATAGAACTGGAGTCAAATCCCCAATATCACCACTGCCGTCACTTCTGTGTCTGTGGTTATTTACCATACTTTTTGGATTTCTTATTTTAATATTAAGAATATGCCTATTTATTCATTCCTACCTTAAAAGGCTACAGAGGAACAGTACTACTCGGAGGAGAATTTTAAGAGATGGAGGATACATGGATTATAATTAACACTCTTGGCATTACTGACAGTGCCTCTCCTATAAATAAGACTTTACATACCGAGTGGCATTTGATATGCTCATTACCACTTAGTTTCCAACGTTCGATATGATGTCCCCAGCGGAGGTGTCGAGATCCTCTTAAGCTCTGCGAACCCCGCCTGATATTCAGTATCTAAGACCCAGTGCTTGTCCCATAAGTTGTTAGATTCTGTTTTTAGTGATGACATTTATTTTAGCAACATTTTGCTATCATGTCAATAGGCGCACATTTGTCAAGTGAAAATTACCTTCCTTAAGGGAAAAGGCAAATTATTTCGTAATAACAATAAAAATGCAATGTTTCACCGCTTAGGCGTTTTTTCCTAGACTCGGACATGTATTAGAAAAATGATGAAAACATAAGTCACGGAACTGATTATACATGAAACGTTTCTCCCGCGGTCAATAAAGTTTTACGAACAGGAATAAAAACTCCTTCAATTAGAATTAGAATAGTATATTGGTACAACGATACCCGCAAATAAAACGATTTCGAACAAAATCACTTGTTCTAAAATAGATTTCATGCTCTAAAATGTTTGAAAATTAACATTCAACAATATTTACGACCACATCACACACCTAATAACTCAATATACCAGTACCACATCTCAGCTAATTGAATATATCCACGAAATACAAACACAATTCGAGAAAGGATTTAAGGTTAGGTCAATATTATATCATTTGCGTTTGACCCGGTTTCGCATGACCTCCTCTGACACAAGAACTCTCTTTGCACATATCCATACACCATGTTTATATGAAGTAAAAGTTGATTGCGTGTTGCCAACACCCTTAGTTCCCAGTGACATTTTGTCTCGGCCGTGACAGTGCCTTGTAATATAGGACCTCGCATGTTTCCACGACTTGCCCATTGCCATCAACGTGCGTATCAATATAAAGAGGTGTAACGGTGATGGCTAACTGTAAAAGCAACTTATTTAATATTGAAAAATTCACAGGATCTGAGGAAAACAAGGAGGTTCACATACGGAAAATTTTATCAACGTGAGTTTCATTTAGTAAGTGTTCGAGAACTATAGAAATATACGAACTATGTTTGCAATAATGAATAGAAATAGTTTTACTCAGTCACTCGTGCAGCTGAAAGCAATTATCTCGTTGGCAGAAAAATTCAAGTAGGTTTTGTTTATCTCTCTAACCCTAGTAGGTAACTTAATCCACATGCTGATCGCGTGTGTCCAATTGGAATTTAGCCTGTACCGTGTATAAATTTCATGTGTTTCGCTTTTAAGCAAGCTTGACAACTTTCACACTTTTTCAACCGCTGAACTGGTAGGGATATCCTTGAAGAAGACATCTCCACTTCGACTTTTCCAAATGATAGCCGTGGCTTGTTTAATTTGGTGGGCCGCGGTGGCCTTGGTATTTCGAATTCCGCCATCCAGCGCTAAGGTAAACTCTACTGATGTTGCTGTGGTAAAGATGGAATTTCTTATACATCGCATTAAGCCGCTTGCTGCGGACATAGAAAAGGATACCGCTATAGTCACACGTCGTTTTAAGTCAACAGCTCCCTCTATGGTCTTTCCAGTGCTAAAGGTTGTCACGAGAGCAGCATCATCGATTGCCAGCTATTTAGGTTTCTTTAACATTTTTACTGTCATTTATGAAATTATAGGCTTGTTCGAGAACTCACAATCTCGCGTTTAAGAACAACTCGAAGAATTGATGCATGGTGTTAACTTAATCAACGAAAAACTTGACGATCTGAAAAATGCTTTTATTTTCCATCAAATGCTATCCGGTTTTAATGAAGTTGAAAACGCAGTGGAAAACGGTGACAAGAAACTCAAGCAAATCTTGCAATATATGGTGACCAAAAAATCCCAGAGGGAAGTTTTGAAGTTAAAAGAGGAATACGTGAACCATTATGACAGGAATAACATCGATTTGCTCATTGACAGTTTGATACGGATGTCCACGCGTCAAGAGACTGAAACACAAAACAACATTTTTGACAGGTAAGATATTCAAATGTTTTGGAATTGAGAAAAAACGAGTGACACTTAAGGTGGCAATATTTTTTAATTGTTTGCTAAATTTCGCTTTCTAGTTCATGTTTCTGACCTCAATATTTAATGAGTTGGTACTTTCTGGGCGGACAAAGTCTAATTATGAAACACGTTTTTATATTTTGATTCAAGGACCACATGGACACAGAAATTTTCTACTTGTAATTTTCCCTGCAACTATCCTCCAAAACATGCCTGATTCAGAATTATTTGTAACTGTAAAAGATCACCGGTCTCTCTATATCGTGAACAAATTGCTGAAATATAAATGACAAGTAATTAAATTTGTTTTATGTGCAAATGCAATCTGATTAAAATTCACCTTACCTCAGTCTTGGGAACCATCTTGAATTTCAACCATGAATAATCTTGCAACATGACAGTCCATTTTCTCACTCCCGTCCGTCTTCCTATTATTTTACCTCTTTTAAATATCTGTTGCCTTTGTATTTCAGACTCATTGAAGAAAAGGGATGCGATGTCTACAAACTGTCAATGCTTATGATTCAAGTCAAGCGCTTGGCAGGGCTCGCTGCCCAGCAAGTGCTGGCGTATCACCTGTTTAAAGGAGACGACGACAGAGCTGCTAAGAGCTTCACAGACATGGCTCGAACCATGTACAGAATCCGTCTAGTGTATAAGGGAAAAGTCGTGCAATGCATGGGAAATACACGTCAATTTGCCCAGGACGACGTACTCAAGCTATTGAAATCCATGAGGAACAACCCTGACGAAACAGTTGTTGAAGCCGTGTACAGCCACTTGGCGGAGAGGTAAGACGACATATCTGTAGTATCTATTCAAGAGCATGAAATACAATGGATCCTCGTTTAAATCTTCTTAGTTTTGCAGTTTGCACAATTGAATTAGAACTTCCTCACGTTTTCCGAAATTCGTCAAAAGAGTTTTACACTTTTCATGAAGATGTGTCAAGTTAAATTGAAATCGCGACAGTGGTAGAATAAATTCATTGTTGATTAAAAAGCAGACACAACCACACAAACTTGCCTTGCCTTCAAAGAGGCATAGCTATGTTGGCACCACCACCCTGACGTTTACGTACATCGCCCCGGATTAATGATGAAAGTATTTTGAAATGTAAACAGAACTTAAAAATCTTGGTGATGCGCGTCTTCCCCTTTTGGAGCACGGTGTGAAACCCTTGCAAGTTTTGCAAACCTTTTCTCATCTCATCTTTGGCGTTGATTCCCTTTATCATGGGGCTGTGCAACGTTTGTGCTCAACAACTCCTGTTGAAACTTTTAGGTATCCATGGTGCTCATGGGCAGTGGCGTCGATAGACAAAGACGATCGAAGTCACCTACACGAGAGAGGTGAAACATACTTTACCGCGGAAGACGGCGTTAAGAGAATGCTCGTTGTTGTGTACGATGACGTGAACTCATATCCAAGTTGCAGTGACTTACCAACGACCCAGACCTTGGTAAGATTCTCACGTTGTGACGATTGCAGAATGGGTAGATATATAAAAGCTTCGGAAGAGACATTTCTTACCAAACAAAGATGTGACACTTTACCAGGACACGAATACAAGCACGACTTCATTGCAGCTGGAACACGAGCAAGCCTCGATCCATGCGTAGGTTTCGAAAAATGCAATGACAACGGATTGTGCAGTTCAGTCCCTCACACAAATACGTTTCTCTGCAAATGCAACGAATTTGTTGAAGGTGATTCGTGTGATGTAACCGTCAATCCAGATGACTCGGTTCTAGAGTTGATTGCAAGTATGAGAGAAAGTATTAAATACGTTTTGAACGTGCCAACGGTAGTCGACACGTACTTTGAAATTCGGAACCTTTCAACTCAGATTGACTCCCTGAGGAGAGACATGATTTCTCTATTTGATCACTCTCAAAATGTAATGAAGCATTGGGAAGTGATAAAAGATGTTGAACTTCTCGTTGATATCTATATTAGAATGAAAAACGGCGATACACATTTTGATACCTTTGGAGACGCAGTTACAAAACATATGTTAACTGTGTCTGAGCTTGAGTTGAAGGCAAGTCTGTATAACATGATTCTCGCCAAGGGCCTTCTAAGCTCACCTGGGGACGATTTCTACAACAGTTTTAAAAAGCAATGGTTGGCTAAGAATCCACAGAGTGGCTGCAGCGAGGAATATAACAATGCTGTTTCGGGATTGATGCGGGGTCTGGCCCTACTTGATCAATCTTTGGGTGAAGTTTTGATCTTCTATAGGGAGTGGCTGATTAAAAAGTATGGGAAATCCCAGAAACAGCGTGACGGGTTCTTGGATGAAGCAAAGAGACTGAAAACAGAATTTGAATTCCGACAAATTCAGTATCAAGATTATTGGGGGATGCACAGTTGTGGCAAACTTAAACTGAGCGAAGTCACTGGTGGAAGGTTTTGTAAAGATCTTCTTAGTTATGAAGGAATGAAGGTTACAAAGATTTGTACTCAGCAACGCATGCCAGAGTCTATTGCTTATGTATGCAAAACTAATGGCACTTCTTTACGTTGGGTACCCGAGGGGAAATGTCGTTATCAATGGAGCGCTTGGGGCAGTTGGGGAAGTTGCTCTAGATCTTGCGGTGGTGGTCTTCAAACGCGTCGGAGAACCTGCAAAGGAACGACAAGCATTGAAGACTGTTTGAAAGATAATAACAACACTCCTAGACAAGAACAACGGCAGTGTAACATGAAATATTGCTGCGGCTGCTGCTCGGCTAACGACAAGTTCAAATGTCCCACGGGAAAATGTATACCTCGTGCCTATCTTTGCAATGGCGATGATGACTGCGGTGACAATGCCGACGAAAGCCACTCGCAATGTCCCGGGGCACTGCGATCTGGTGACATCGTTGCTTTGAGAAATGATTTTGCAGGCAAATGGTTGGGATGCTGGCACTGGACGTGTTATCTGTCTTCGTGTGACGTATATGGCCGACGATGGAGCGATTGCACAGGGGAAAAGTTTCGGATTATTAGTTTGTCTCGAGATGTAGGTACGATTCTACGACATGGTGACGAAATTGGCATTCAGTATAACATTCATCGCGACAATTGGATAAGCTGCTGGCAACATTTTTTCAGTGATTCACAGTGTGGGCGCTCCACGTGTCCCGGAAACCGTGTTCCAACTTCTGATTGCGTTGGCGAGCAATTCAAAATCTTCTCTCCTGATCGAAAGAGCCAATGCTCTACTGACACAAGGCATTCATGTCGAGGAGAATATATCAGGGAAGATGACTACGTGTTTATTCACTATATATTTGACGGGAAGTGGCTTGGGCTGTCAAGCTCAGCAACTAAAGTTAGTCCAACTACCTGCTCCGGCGTTTATCTGGATTGGTCCGTTATATCGGGTTGTCAACGTGAACGTTGGAAAATTGTGACAGGCTGAGACCCGGCACTTCTGGCTTAACTCGATTGCTAGCTCTAGACAATCATGGATATTTACGATGAAAAGTTTATGCTACGTAACCTTACGTCTGTGTGCTAATATCTATTTGATTATTTAAACTTTCGCAACTTCAATTATTATGTCACATATTCATAGGCGGATTTAGGGGGTGGCAGGGGGCCCACCCCCTCCCCACCTTGGCTGCCGCAAAAAATAAAACAGCAAGAGCGTAGGGAAATGTTGAGTTTATTAATTAACCCCGCTAATTAACATTATACGGCGGAAACAAGATTTAAATGTGTGCAGTTTTAGTGTGTTCAGATCCAATTTCAAGAGTCAAATTCGGCACACGGCTCAATCGTAACGAAACTATGGCTAAGTATAGGCTCTCCCGCGATATCCCAGGCGACCGGCAGTGGCGCTGCGCACTACGACTCCGTTTCCGTCGTCTGCTTCACTGTGCAATGAGAAAATTTACTTCATTTTTCAAAGAAAATGGAATCTGAGTGACGATGAAAAAACAGAAGCTGCTGGTAAGATGTGAATTTTAATCGAAGCCTTCGTGAATCACTCAGAAACTCATAATTCTCTTTTTATCAAACCATAACGATTTCCAAAGCAATCGCGTCATAAATGCCAACACAAAAAAAAACAGATTTGGTCTTTTGGGCAATTGAAGACTATTTTAAATACAACAAATTTGTTAAGAACTGACTGCACAAAATATAAAAGTGTAATAAGCATTACAAAAAGATGTAAGTTTCGCGCGCAAACGCTGTGGACCATAAACAAGTAGGTCTTTTATTATCAAATTAGCAGTTAAATCGCGATGGTGCAGTGGTAAAGCACGCGCGTTCTATCGTGAGTTCGAGTCTGTGGTAATTGCAATTTTTCATGTTTGACACGTTATCCGTGTTTTTTTTTTCTTTTTCTTTGCCTTTTTTTGTTCAATACTTCAGGAATCAAGGAAAATGCGTGATTTTTAGAGGAAAAGACAGAAAATTTTTCCTGGGCGGGAGGGGGCAAACCCCCCTACCGAGCTCCCCCATTCGGTGCAATGCTCATCTAATCGTGCTTTACGCAAATGTTTTCAGACAAAATGTTGGCCCCGCCTTGTGATATCCTAGATCCGCCACTGCGTATTGTTTGGTAGACGTGCAAGACTGTCCAGTGCTTGTCACTGACTGATCGCTTTCAGGCCAGTCAACTCACGTGACTTTTCAAATGAGCGCAAACTAAATACAATCAGGAGCTTGACTTCATTATCGGCTCGCACGAAGGCTGCTAGCTAGAGCGAAGCTAATTCGGACTGCTGCAGCATTTCATAGTTCCTCCTATTGTAGCTCAAACAATCTCCAGGCTACTTACAGTCACGCTGCACGGACACTGTTAAAGTTTGACTTTGAAAGCCGGGTTGAATAAGGTTCGTCAAAAACAGTGTGCAATCCTAACAATTTATTTTCAGTGAGCAAAATAAAATAGAAAATCCGTGTTTCATTCAAAATTCTCCAATTTCTCATTTTGCGTATTGGACATTGTACGTGGTTGCATTTCTTTCGATTTTTAGCGGTTGTCGGTCTATTCTAAATTTGATGGCAGAATACTTCCGGATGACTGGGTTGAGCAACGAAACAATGGCGGGGGTCTATTCTTCAGTATTTTTATGGGAACTGAATCTATTTTGTCTGCCCGGTTACCTACGAGTTACGCTGTCGCGTTAGGCAACGGGTGGGTGTTTACAAATGGAAGGTATGACGACGTGTGTAAAAAATCGGTTAAAACAAAGACTCCGCAACATGGTTACAAGGAATGGGAGGGTAAAAAACTGCATTAGAACGGTACGGCGGGTACTAAACAAGACTAGAATTTACCGACCAGGTGGAGAAAACAGCGGTTGAAGGGCGTATAAAACACTATAAAAATGACGGCAAGGACGGCAAAGAAATTTTTTTCGGAAAGTAGACACAGATTGGCCACCTCGTCGATAGTTACCCTTTTTATTTTACTAACACTGGAAACGTTAGTTGATGTTTGCTCAACGGCAGCACCTTTGCAAGTCCACTTTTCGTGTGTACTCCTTTCGGGATGTTAGCTCGAGTAGTGATACAAATCATCTAATACAGACAATACACTTGTCTTCGCACTGTACTGTTTATACTACAGGATACATAAAAATGATTACAAAGAAACGATGTTTATGTTTTATCTACAGCCTTTCCGAAAGTAGCGACACCTACCAGTCTAGTCAACTCACGTGATTTCAAATAAGAAACGATCCTTACAGTGAGATACTTGGCTGTATTTTCAGCTTGCACAGAGACCTTAGAGGGTTAGCGTCTTTGTCTTGCACCAAGGCGACTGCGTGCTTGAGACCGGGACGAGGCTAGGTTGTGTGGACGAAGAAGTGCATGAAAGCCGACGCGCCCGTTTGGTTTCAAGAATGTTGGTTTTTTGATATTTTTTGGTCAAATTGACATGCTCTACTCTCTAAGAAAGGTATAAAAATCTTTTCCGAGAATAAATGATTAGCATTTCAGTTCTCGAAGCGGAAGTGATGTCCTTCTGAAAAAGCTGTACTATGAAAGCAGTGTTCCATTGTTAACTTTCACTCCTGTCCCCGGTTATGATAGCTATGCACATAAACGCGGGTGACACTCGCAGTTTTTTGCAGTAAAACGGGCCAAGTTTCTAGTGTCAGTCTAGTGTAGTAGAACTCCTTTTTGTTTTTTCAATACAGCAAGCCGTTTCCGAATTACGCATTGAAAAAATGGAGTTCGTTGGTGTACTTATTTCAACGGGAAAATTCAACGCCGCTAAGTAGACTAACTAGAGTTAAGACTTGACGATTTCGGCTAAACCTAATTAGCGCTAGGTGGGATTTCAATATCGTTTGTATAAGAATCAACCGAAAAGATTCAAGAGTAACTAAATTGCCCAAAGTATTGTAAATGTGATATATCAACACAGAGTATGTACATTATGCTCGAGGAATTGTATCACTTTTTGTTAGTTTGCGACGCTTTTTCTGAAATCAGAGCTAAGTTTCTAAGTGAGAGCCTCTGAACAAGTCCCACTTTGTTTAAATTTCATAGACTGTTATGTAATATGGATACCTCAGTTGTGAAATATGTATACTACGCATCTAAAAATCGGAACAACTTGTGTATTGCTGACAAGTGTGCATAGCACTCCAATGATATCGTTTGTTTGTTTGTTTGTTGTACTTTAGGCTGACGGCCATGTGTACAAATAAATAATGGAAAGGAAATTGCCCCAAAACGCCTTAAAACTAAGAAGTAACATTCCTTTAAAAAACAGACCATCTAGAAATACTATGCTTGAATAAAAGTGAAATTTCACGATAACAATTTTTGCATCACATGTATTCCCATTTCACAGGCACTTGGCAAACATTTTGTAAGAGCCCTGACCTTTCAACTAGTTTTATTTTGCCGTTCAACTTGTTTACTAGCAGATAGCTCTCGATTGACATGACCCATAGGGTCAGAGGCTTGTAATCGGATGTAGCTTGTTTACAATAGCATACTAGAGAATATTCCAGGAGAGTGTGCTATGGGGTCAAGCTAGTGATGACCTAATTTATTAAGGATAGAAAACTATTGGACATTCTAGAACAATGTTCCAGCACATAACTAATTTGAAAATAGAACCACGGTCTGGAACATTTTAGAGCCTTGTTTGTGTTTATAGAAATCCGCGAAGTTCTGGAATGGGTTTGTTTACTGGTGAAATGTTCCGGAACATTGTAAGAGACTGTATTACACTGGTTACTGTGACTAAGTTGAAACGTTGAGATAGAGTTGAGTAGATCGAAGCTGAGTTGAAGTTGACGTTGAATTATAATTTTTTACAGTTGAGTTGCGTTGCAGTTACAGAATCAGCAGTCTCAGTGTTCGCCCGAAGTTCTGCAGGCTTTCTAATTTTAGGAAATATGCACGCTTACTGAGCTAAAAATATATTTTTGTAGATAATTGACTGAATACACCGACAATTGATAAGATCCAACCTTAACGCGAACCAATCTTCAGAGTATCATCACGCACCGAAAGCTATTAGCACCGGTCAGTTACTACATGCGCCCACCCTTGGCCACTAGGTAACTTCAAACGTGACAAGTTCAAATTTCTTAAACAATGAACTTTTTGATGATATTTTGAAAAAAATGGCACCGACTGTACTTTATTTGGGACCAGTCTTAAAGGAGCTAATTAGTGAACGACGCAATATGTTTTCAATACATTCAAATGGAAAAAGAGACAAGGTTACCGTAAATATAATTCAATGTACATGTTGTAAGTTCCACTTTCAATGCTTCGAGTGATGANTACTACGCATTTAAAAATCGGAACAATTTGTGTATTGCTGACAAGTGTGCATAGCACTCCAATGATATCGTTTGTTTGTTTGTTGTACTTTAGGCCGACGGCCATGTGTACAAATAAATAGTGGAAAGAAAATTGCCCCAAAACGCCTTAAAACTAAGAAGTAACATTCCTTTAAAAAACAAACCATCTAGAAATACTATGCTTGAATAAAAGTGAAATTTCACGATAACAATTTTTGCATCACATGTATTCCCATTTCACAGGCACTTGGCAAACATTTTGTAAGAGCCCTGACCTTTCAACTAGTTTTATTTTGCCGTTCAACTTGTTTACTAGCAGATAGCTCTCGATTGACGTGAGCCATAGGGTTAGAGGCTTGTAATCGGATGTAGCTTGTTTACAATAGCATACTAGAGAATATTCCAGGAGAGCGTGCTATGGGGTCAAGCTAGTGATGACCTAATTTATTAAGGATAGAAAACTATTGGACATTCTAGAACAATGTTCCAGCACATAACTAATTTGAAAATAGAACCACGGTCTGGAACATTTTAGAGCCTTGTTTGTGTTTATAGAAATCCGCTAAGGTCTGGAATGGGTTTGTTTACTGGTGAAATGTTCCGGAACATTGTAAGAGACTGTATTACACTGGTTACTGTGACTAAGTTGAAACGTTGAGATAGAGTTGAGTAGATCGAAGCTGAGTTGAAGTTGACGTTGAATTATAATTTTTTACAGTTGAGCTGCGTTGCAGTTACAGAATCAGCAGTCACAGTGTTCGCCCGAAGTTCTGCAGGCTTTCTAATTTTAGGAAATATGCACGCTTACTGAGCTAAAAATATAGTTTTGTAGATAATTGACTAAATACACCGACAATTGATGAGATCCAACCTTAACGCGAACCAATCTTCAGAGTATCATCACGCACCGAAAGCTATTAGCACCGGTCAGTTATTACCTCCGCCCACACTTGGGCACTGGGTAAAACGTGACAAGTTCAAATTTCTTAAACAGTGAACTTTTTGATGATATTTTGAAAAAATGGCACCGACTCTACTTTATTGGGGGCCAGTCTTCAGGAGCTAATTAGTGAACGACGCAATATGTTTTCATTTTTTACATTCAAATGCAACAAGAGACAAGGTTACCGCAAATTTAACTCAATGCACTTTCAATGGTTCGAGTGATGAGATACACAGTACTAAAGTACAAATTTTGTCATCCTAGGACGCTTCTCAAAGCGCTGTCGATCATCTCTTTGTTGTAGTGGACAAGCATCAGCGCCAGTATGACAACTATCGCCACTCAGTACTGGGATTAACGTGTGTAATTGCATCAAGTCTTGCCGCCGAACGGCTACCGCATAGACGGCGGCTATAGCCCCCTACTTTCTCAGTGCTGTGCCGCCCATGCTACGGCACACATCGATGAGGTTTTTTCTCAACTAGTTTCAGGATATTTGTTTTTGTACTTCATTCAGGAGATATCCTCTCATTAGACTGCTCGTCAAATAATAAACAAAGGATTTTAGTCCGTATGTCAGGTGTTTCTCATTTCCCGTATAGTTGAGCGCCGCTAACAGACTGTTAGCAATCGATACGCAACAGATGTGTGTCAGGCTAAAATCCAGAGCGTTCGCGCGGGTTACTTGGACGCCGAACTTGTCACCGCGCGTCGACGCGTTGTCACTTCTCTGGCAATCCAATACTTCTTTTTGTCTCCAAACTTTTCCACCAATGTAAAAATATTTAGCAAACCGGGTCCTACTTATCTGAATGTTCAGTTCGTTCAGTGGGCGAGCTTAATGAACTGAAACGGTTTTTTTCCTAGTGTCAGCTATCAGGACATTCATGTTTCTTTTTTTCGCAGCTGTGGTAGCATATACATTAGAGCAAAGATAAAATAGAACTTCAAAGACTTTTTCGTAAGTGAATTTGCTCTAATTAACAGTTGATTTGCGCCACGGAACTCATTATTCAATTATGTACCTCTATGGTGAGATTAATAGAGTTCGCCTCAAAATAAATTACATTCATGCCAATTTTGTCATTGATTTCAAAACTTGTTGGATTAAAATTTGCACTAGCTCGTATTTTCTCATATAGTAGGTATAACTGCTCAGTGAACTGTTTGACGGGAGACGAAGTGAAAGTCTCGGATGCGAGTCTCTGAAAGCCCTCACAGACAAGGCCATGAACTTTGGCAACGGTTTGTCGACCACTGTGGAACACTGCCGGGTTATAGCTTTCGTTTTTACCCTCCATACTACATAAAAGAAAGTCGGTGATCGTGACCAATGAGTTTAACAGCTCAATTACTGAGCAAATTTAACTCCCACGGATAAAGATTCTACATGCACGAAACTGCTGTTTTTGAACACATTTGCCAAAACTTTTCTTTTTTTGACACAACTTCGCCAATTGGGGGCATGAATGTATCTGCTTAGCAAAAACAAGGAAGTCTTATTTTTTATGAATAAATGCAAATTCCTTGTCCTGGTAAATGGTCTTTGTCAAAAATAGGTAATCTTCTACCATGTGGGTCTTTTTGATGCACACTGAGAACTCTCCCAGATTCAATTTTCTTCTTCTTCTTCTTCGTCTTCCAAGAATGAACAAACGATCGTGGTATCGATCCTTACTTGTTGGCGCATTGTTAGTATAAAACTGAGGTGCACGTAACTGTGAAAAACAACGATAAAACGACTCGTGAAGTGCTGGTTAGTGCCAAGATAAAAAGGTCTTAAAATGATTACTGTGTAAGAGTGATGTTCAAGATGTGACTTGTGAATATTTCTATTGTTTATGATGAGATGGCGAATTTTGGGAGTCTATGCCAGAGTAGAATGGTAGATGGAAAGATGCGCGGGATGTAACCGGGTCACATGCCGAGTTTCGTGATCTGGTGGTCTGAAGGAGTGGAAGGTATGCGTGAGGAATAGCAACCAGGTTATGTACAGTCTTGTACAGAAGGGATAGTTTGTTCTGAGCTCGTCTTTCCTGGAGGATGGGCCAATTGAAAGTTTTGAGCATGGATGAAACGGAAGAGTACCTTCGAGTGGTCATTTAAAAAAGGAACCTGGCTCTGTGCTCTACGGTTATTTTCCATATAGGTGGCGCTGTAACATAGGTAGCAAGCAACTTCCGTCCATGACAAAAGCAGGAAGCGAAAGTGTATACTCTGTCTCTGTCTTTAGTTTTCTGTTTTCATTGCCATTAGTACCTTTGTGACCGTAGCTCTGGCTGGACCTGAATTTTTGCTTAATATCTAAACTTCTGGCTGTAAAATTATCATTCTATTCACCACCACGGGTACGTAACATTTACACTCACAGAGGCACAGAGCTGAATCATAAAGGAATATCGCTGCACCGATTTCTTTGTAATTTCATGCCTGTTTCAACGTGGACAGGTGATGTTGCAGCCCAAACTTATGCCTGCGCCAAACTGAAGGTTGGCGATCCAAACTGATGCCTGTACCAAACTGAAGCTACTGTAAGTTCCCAAATTACTGCCAGTAGTTTATAGGTTTATCAGAAACTGAAATTGACGACAATCAGTGCTGGATAGTGGATGGTGAGTTGTTTCTCAGAACACTTCCCCGTGTGATTAGTCCATGTGACCTGGATACGTGAGAACTCATTGTCATCAATTTCAGTTCTGATAACAGTTAAAAATCTATAAACCACTCACTGAAGCTTTAATTTGGTGCAAGGCAGGCATCAGTTTGGCTCACCAGCCGGCACTAAGTGCACCAAATCAGTTTGGCACAGGCATCAATTTGGGCTGCAACAGAGACAGTATCACGATGGTCGTGGAACTCCTCACTGAGTTTGGTTGTGGCATGTTACAAACCAGTCATACCTATAGTTATTGTACTAACATTAATTTTTTTCCTATATTTTTGCATTTCTGTCGGATGTTCGGAAATCTCTTTTGAAGCATCAAGTTTGAGTCCATAGGTGGATCCAGGAGGGAGTCAAGGGGTCAGGTCCCCTCCTTTTTTCCCTCGATTTTAGTGCTATCGAATCCAGAATTTTCATATTGTTAACTTGGACCCCTTTATAAAAATCCTTGATCGGACCCCCTTTTTAAAAAAATCCCGGATCCACCCCTGGAGTCCTATACACAGTCACAAAACACAAATCTGACAACATACTGCAACGTTCAGTTCTAAGTGTCAGTTTTTGTTACAGATCAGTTTTAGTATGACCTAGGCATCATGCCGCCAAAGTTCAACAGATATGGGGAAGGTTCACAATCTGCGGAGAGGGTACGTAACATGCCTCGAGTGATAGTCACCTGCTGTACACTTACAGGGCCATGGCTAGGATGCAACAAAGTTGACAGTTGATGTGTGGTTATCATAGTTCAATTTTTTATTATGGAATTGCATAAACGAGTGGCATTATTTGTATAAGAGTCAGACATGTAGCCATGATATTTTACTAGTCGTGTTCTAAAAACTTACGTCTATAAAAACATTGGAAGAGTTGTTAAGTATTCACAGAACTGTTGCAGTTAAAAACTAACATTTAACTTTTTTCATTTTTGTCTACTGCGCACGTTAGTATTTGTGTCTATGGCAGTTTTGACCCTGACATAAAGTAACTCTGCTTATCAAATGCTTGTATGTTTGATGAGACAGAAATATTGTTTCTGTAGTCAATTGATACTAGGAAAAGTGCTGTACCCAAAGCCCAGTAAAGTGTAAAAACCTTATTCTTAGTTTTTATTTGCTGCAAATCACTACACAAGTAATTTGTCTGGCTGTATTAAAATTCCGTTTTGTGTAGTCACTTACAAGACTCCCACATTTTGAGAACCAGTTCTTTACATTGGATAACGGGCATTAAACTGGTTCTAAAAATTCAGGACCTTTATAAGTGACTATTGTCCTATTTTGAGTTGACAAGTAACGTATGTTTGGTTCTTTGGGCTCTATTGCCAGGAGACAACCCCTTTGTCGCTTACATTCAAAGGTTTTCAAAAAACTACTAAATGAAGATTTTGAAATAGACCTACAGTCTTCGGTCGCAGCTAGTTCAATATCTGATTTAGGGATTTGGCAGTTGTGAAGTGGGCTATAAAACTAGAACTTGATGTTGACGAACAGTTTTTAGCTTCCACGCGATTTGTAGTTTTGAGTTTTACCTGAGCCTGTTGACACCTGTGTGGCATGGTACTTATCAATACGAAGTGTTATTGTATCTTACAGCAACGACTTCTTGATGATGAAGATGATGACGATGACGACTTCTTTTTGAAAGGCCCAACTGCTCGACCTGCCAGACTAAATAATGACGCCATTACTAGGTAAACAATTTTTTATTTAATATGAAGTTGGAGATGATATCTTTCTGTAGAACTAACCTATAATCTACAAGATTGTATTTCACAAAATCATAATTTGTTCTTGATATTGCTGCAATTATACATTAAGCTAATGCCTCTTATCAGACAAGAAATTTCAGTGGTGAAGGTACAGACATTTAATTCACCCAGCATAGGGTATCGTTATATAGGTGTGAGTGAGTGACTGCTCACTAGAGTTGAGTCACCACTCTAGCCCTTCTAAGTATCTTGGTAGGAAACATGACATTATGACATGGACTGGGTGGCTTTGTCAGCTAAGTCAATCAGTGCAGAATTCAAGTTTATTGACCTGTGGTGACAAGGAACCATTGTCTTAAGCACAGATGTACTGTGCCGTAAAGATTGAAACAGGGTAGCTTAAAACTATTCTGATTTTTTTTTAATTTCATGAATTTGTTCCACATTATATTTTAAAATGCCTAATAATTATGTCTCATTCAGGTAATTTTCCTATTCACCAGGAAAATCTTTTAATATTTGTTAACTGACCTGCAATGGACCCAGCTTCATTATTTTCATAACACACCTTGTTAAATGAGATATTAACCATAGAATCTGATTAATAGTGTTCACATATCATGATCAGAAAACAGGTCAAATGCCTGAATGAAAGTCAACATGTGAATGCTCGTTTCATCTACATTCTAATCAGTCATAGTATCTGTCTTCTCATAAAAAATGTGACTGCTGTTAATGAACTGTCTTGCCGTGTGCTTTCATTAGAGTTCAAGGTCAGGTGGATGAGGTCATGGGGGTCATGCAGCAAAACATCGGCAAGGTAATGGACAGGGGCGAACGGCTTGAGGACCTCCATGAAAAGTCAGGTGAGCTCTGTGCTTGTGCTTGGCACTCAGGCCTTGGATTGACCATTGACATAAAGGAGGAAAATAAATAGGCTTGTATGACAGAATTTGTTTTTGTTATAAAAATTAACTGAAATATTAAATGTTGTTGCATGAATGAAGCCAAAATAATGATACATAAGATACAAAAAAGGGAGACAAAAAATCAAATAGAAGTTGAAACCAAAAGATAGGAAATCCTCTTAAAAGGGGGGGAATTCCAAGCCCTGGGCGCTGTATATTTCCGTAAAACCCATCTTGTTGCCACATGTCCACATGCATAGGCTCATGTCCCTGTATCCAAATTAGTGCGGTTACTTCAAGACATTATGCTCAATTTTTTGCTCATGGGTGTGTGCTCTTAAACTTCACTTACAGTCTGCCCTTGTTGGCAATTTCCTGTATAAATGAATATTTTTAATTGTATGTTTTTCTTTTATCATTGTGTCTTTTGTGCGTTATTTTTCATAGTTTATCCCAATTGAATCACTATCTAAATAGATAATAAGTCAAGCCTGGCACTCATATTGTTTTAAAAACAATCATGCTCCTTGTTCTTTCCCCGAAAAGTATTTTGCATTAAGGTCACACGCCTAGCTCCAGATGTAGCACGTGAACCTAGATAAAGTGGCCATTTTCTTTGCAGATCATTTGCCAAAATTCTGCTTTTTACCAAGCTGCATAATGTAATCAGAGGCAGATCTGGAGGGGGAGTCCAGGAGGTCTCGACTCCTGTTTGGTCACTTTTACGCTTTTTGCAAAGCAGCGATACATTTGTCCCTTTTCCTTCCTGGACAAAATCATTAATTAGCAGCTACTAGTAAGTGTTGCTTAAAAAGCGACTATCAAATTAGGTCTTTTACTGTCGTAGTATTGCTCTTGCAATAGGATTTCCATTTTTGATACCAATTCAAGTTGCAAGGTGTGCATGCACCATTTTAGAATTTTAGAGTTGGCCAATCGCAGTAATGTGTGAAGCATATTCTTGTTGGTTTTGATGTTTTGTTGGGAATGGAACGAAACAGAATCCTATCAAAGTAAGGACTATTATGAGACAGTAGAAGACCTAATTCAATTTTCAGCTAAACTAGGGAAAATACAGCTTAAATTGATACAGTGCACCAAAATAATTCTTTGTTAAATATTCATGGTCAATGTCATAACCACCATCATGTTGGGAAATTTTGGACTTAACGGCAATGTTAGAAACCCTTAAAAAGGGTCTGACTCAGTTTTTATCCGAAATTGGTGCTGTTTTACGTCTCCAACTTTAATTTGATATCACGTTAATATAACACCTAGCACACCAAACATTTATATCAGGTAGATTGCTTGTCACCACCCCTCGACAGAACATGGTGTCAGGCAAATGTGGAGTGGCGCTCATTTTGACAGAAGTGCGGAATCAACATTAAACTTCATTCATTCATTGTATTTGCAGAGGATTTGTCAGGAAGTGCTGATCTCTTCCGCATACGAGCTCGAGGCTTGCGACGAGAAATGTGGTGGAAACAATGTCGAGTGAGTTGTAATAGGTTTTGAATTAGAGGCAGATCTTACTACTATGGCTTTCAACATCTTGTTTAAAGTATATACACAACAGACAAAATGCCTATTGTGAGAAGTACATGTATTATACAGCAGGTCAATGTTACCATGCTGTGCTCCACACACCGAAAAACAAAATCCAATTAGTCTCTTCTAGTAACAGGCCCCTGAAGTATTTAAGATTGCATCACAATCATTTCACGTTACAAAAGCTGTATATAACAGGATTGTTATCATTGGCATGTTCAGTCGAAAGTGTGTCAGTATTAAATGACAGTTCTTGTTACTTTCAGATGAGGATCATTATTGGTTTAGTAATCACTGCAGTCCTGCTTATAATTATTGGTAAGTTCATGGTAATGAGAGTTTGTTGTATTTGGTAGCTTTTGCACTCATTAACATCTGCGTGTGCAAACCTTAGTTTTGTGGGATAGGTTGTTTGTATTGTTTCAAATTACATGCTTTATTTACTTTGTTTTCAAAATAAACAAGAGCGATGAATTTTATGACAAATTTTGTATTACAGAATCAGGTTTCATTCAATTGCAAATCCAAAATTAAATTTTATAGTTTTTCTTCCTCAAAACTTGTTTTACGCAAAAGTGTAACAACTTTATTGTTTCCACAGTTAGTATTTTCAATTTTTGCCATGTGAAATACTGTAAACGTATTAAGAGCAAGGCTAGTATAGATTTGTTTCATATTATTTTTATGGCCTGAAGTGTATTTAAAAAAGTGCAACCGTTCCGTCCACTTTGAGACTAAATAAGAAAGTCTCATTTAAAAAAGACAGTCTTCCAAATACATTATGGTTTTCAATATTTGGGTAAATGTACAGACTGACAACTTAGTTTACTCATGACCTTTATGGTATAACAGACTGTTGTTCTGGATTCTGAATGACATTTGGCAACATTGCAAGTGTGCAAGAAATTTGGTAGGCTGTGATTACAAGTGAATTTTTGGTGATGTTCATTTCAGTTCCAATAATAGTGGAGGTTACGAAGAAAAAGGGAAACTGAGGTCACTGTGACTAGGCTGATGATCCAACAGGTTGCTAAAGTATGTGGTTGTCATGTAAAAGAACAATCTACTGTTAGAAAATGAGGCTCAGATTATAAGTAATGACATTATGTCGTTACTTATGCCATTGCCATAGGTTACGAAAGCAACTGATGTGAAATGTGAAATGTTGGCTCAGATAAATCACTTCATGTACAATGAGAAGAATGCGTTTTCCACTTTCAATGTGGTAATTATGGTAACAGATGTAATATGTAACTTTTTTCAAGCAATGTTTCACCAGATTGTTAACTAAGCAACTTTACTCGATTCATTTCCTATATACCGACATCCTGCACATTTCAAAACAAAACCATAGCACGCTTGCTAAAATTAAATGTTTAGGAGCCATCTTGTCTTGAACATTGTACCTTGTTTCGTACCATTTGCTTCATCAGTGATTTATACTTCAACCCACGTTTCGCCATTAATAGCTGCCATTTTGCTAAAGGTTAGCGGGCAATTGCTCTGTCCATTATTTAAATGAAAGATTTATCTTAAGAAGGCACCTAGACTTGCGTCTGGGCGCAGCTCTGGCCTGCCCCTGAAAAAAATTTTGGTGCATGATATTCTTCTCTTGCAGATGCAGATTCCTCACTCTCATGGCACTTTTCACATTTGCGGATATTGTTTGGCTTGTGGATGGACCACCCCTGCTCACTTGCATTATTCTGTGCCGACAAAAGCTATTCTGTATCTAAGACTAAGACTCGCTTAAATAGCTAAAGGGTGTTGCTTTAGCAATAGGGGTTGGTGTTAACAATTTTAGTTAATAGCTATCAGAAATCTTGTTAACAAGACAATTTTTATGTGAGAATTGACATTGTATTTATTTATTAGTGGATTATTGTGAATAGTGGCCATTTTCATTTGAAACCCATGTCCTGACTGTGGTCAGCTGGAACACAAAATGATGAGCACAATGAAATGGGCAAGGTAAGTGCTGCTAGTTCGAAATAGCAAGCTAACATGCATCATTAAAGGCCACTATAAGCTAGTCTTTCAACATAAAAACATTACTTTTGATTTAGGCCACTTTCCGAATTGATCTTCAGTTGTCAGGATTTTGGGCTTTAAAACAACTGACGGTTTGTTATTGACCGAAAGCGATAAGTGGTCTTCATCATGCTAGTTTCTGTTTATAGACAGAATGCAAGTTTATAGGATACCATCTGTTGAATCTGCACTAATTCTAGTCCACGGCAGAGCATGATCATAGTTGGGTTCAAAGGTCAGTAGTTTGACTACAGTGGGTGTGGAGTGACCATAAGTCATGAAAGTGTTTTGAGCTCCACAGTGGGAGATAATTACAGTTGTCACAAGCTGTAAAAACGTTTACCAACTGTGTCCAGTCTTTTACATGTTATGGTGTATATATAAGAATATTTATAGTTGTTTTCAAAATAAACTGGGCGTCAACATTCCATGTTTCGGGGAACAAAACAAAAAATTATCCATTTCTCTTTAACCAGAAATCATTTAAATTTTGGCTAAATCTTGTAAAATGTCCACATGTGTCGCTTGATGCTCATTGTCAACATTGTGACTGTGTACTTGCAGCTAGTTGTGACTGCGTACTTGCAGCTAGGTGTGACTGCGTACTTGCAGCTAGGTGTGACTGCGTACTTGCAGCTAGGGGCAATGACATCACATTATACTCCAACAAAACTTCAACAAAAATGCCATTTTATGGCAACAAAAGTTTGACTAAACAGGCAAACAATCTTGGTAAGAAGTTTTTATCCAGTAGTTTGGCAAAGTTCTGTCCAGTTTATTTTGAAAACTACTGTTCCCGTGCAATTTGGTAGGTGAATATGAGAAAAACAAGAAAAATAAATTGGTAGAATTCTGATCGTGTTTATTGTCTTGAAAGTTGTTGTTCCCAAACACTTGGCAGACCGAGAAAAAAGCAGGGGGACGCGGTGACTTACGTTTCTGGAGCCAGTAAGTAAAGGGCTATCCAATAAAGAAAGACGGTTTGAAATCGGGGTAAAAAAATTTTAAGCGCGAAAACGCCTAAAAATTACATTTTTCAACTTTGATCATGCTGCGTGACCTTATTAATGATCTGATCAAACTCAAACTTGTTGGGTTTTAGTTTCTGAAAAAGAATTTTTGAAATTGGCAGACAAAAATTTTTTTGGCCCACAAGAAACCCTGGACTATAGGCTTAGGGTTTTTTCGGTCGAAAAACTTTTTGTCTTAGATTTTAAAGTTTCTGTTTTTATTTGAAAGGCCAATCTTTCAACTGATCAGCCCCCAAGTTTCAGCTTGATCGGCCTTCTACATGATGGCGTTTTGTTGTTCAGCAACTTTTCCAGACGTGAGGGGTTCTGAATGTGCTATAACATCTGGCTCTTTTGTTGACTGCCCAGTACAGTCTTTTGTCCCGTATGACAACAAGCAGGCCAATNTCCAGTCGCCACCCACCATCCCAGGCGGTGCCCCCCCCTTCCTGTCGCCAACCATCATCCCCCCAGTCACCACACGCATCCCATCATGATTCACTGTGCCACTTATGCCCAATTACAATTTTGTTGTACTGGTCTCGTAACGCAGCGGGAACTCCGATATTTTATTAACATGCATATTTTCCCACTGATGCCATGAATCCTTGTAAACTGAATAAATATCGGGAAAAACGAAATTCAGGTTTGTACGGTACTTTAGTTGTAATTTACAACTCTAGATGTCATTGATGGAGCTAATGCATTGAAAGATTGGTGCACACTAACAACAGATTTCTAGCCAGTCACGTATAGCCACTTTGTGGGCAAATGTTAGGAAAGTGAAAGCTTAAATTCATTTGAAACAATTTTCGCCGAAGAGTAAAGAGTGAACAATTACAAATTGATTGAGGTATATATCATCCATGTGTGATCATTTTTGTGGGACATATGAAGGATTGAATAGGGTCTGAATAAGGACCCAGAAACTGTACTTTTACCCAGATTCACCAGTTTGTCACTTCTACAAAATATTACTGTGTTCACATGAGCAAAAAGTAATAAGGGGACAATGACTTCCTCTGTTTTTTCCTTCAACAACAGAACAGTATTGTGAATGCACCTATTTTTCAATGACATTGGTTCTAGTCAACTTTTGAGGAGTTTTATTTCAAAATCAATGCTGACATTTATATTGGGTGCATCTTATGGATATCCATAACTGGAAAATATGCGATTAGTTTTAAAACAACTTAATCTAGTTCAATTACGTGGCAAATCTTAAGCGGCCATTTTCAGGCCTTATGATTCTGGATGCTCTGCAAGACCTCTGTATTACTGAATAATAAAGTACTTGTAACAAACACTGAGCAAATATTAAAATGAATCATTATTTATCATTATCTTCATGGTGCAAGTGGCTGTTAAATGACCAACAGTTGAAATACATACACTAAACGAAAACAACAATAAGCATGTATTGGAGACAAATAATGTGACAACATACAGTCACAAATTCAAAAATATGTTGAATTTCCGAATACATATAATGATCAATTAAAACGCATGTAAACTGTTGATAGAACATAAATCATTCTCAACTTTGAATAAAATCTGAAGCCTTTGCTCAATGACCTGACAACTGCATGAAATTCATGTGGTAAACAGTCTTCAAAGCATAAAATCAAGTGCATAGATTAAAATTAATACCTGACGAGTCAATGAATATATATTAAATCTAATTTTGATTTTTCTGAAAAAGATACACCTCGATATTAATCGTTTATATGTACAACAAAATACAACAAAAATATAGAATAAGAGAACTGAAATGGTCTAAAGAGCCAAGTAAACTAAAAATAATGCATTGTGCACACCTTTTCATGCACTGTTATAACTTAAACGTTTGAGAATGACACCTTGCTTGCCCAGCAATAAATACAACTGCAGTAAAATCTATATTATTTTGCGACAGTCATTACAATCCAATAAAGAATTCACGATGGTTGCTTTACTAGTCGCAATCACCTGCTTAAAACAAAAACTGCAATGCCCTTAATGACTTTGTGAAGAGGAATCCATGGGTGTCTTCACTCACTGGTAAAGAGTTGTCTCATATCCCTCATAGCCTGGACTATTTCTGCACCGAAGCGTGTGGCACTGACCCGGCCACTGTGGTGCCGACTAGTGACGTGGAAGTTAACTATTAGAAAACCAAAGCAAACTATCATGAGGAAGTTGAGATTAAACGAAAATTAAATACTAACATTCTAATTCAACATTATGGGGAATTCTAGAAATATGTAAAAGGTTGACCGACTTCAGAAAACATCGCAGAAAGGGTGATTCAATTCTTGTGCAATTATTGTCTTTCAAAATACTATTAAGAATAGAATGATAAAAATATATTTTTAGTGTCACTTATTCCTTACCAACATCTTCTCCCACAATGATGTAGGAGACCCCATAGCCGTCGGCACAGACTGGACCAAAGCCGCCACCTATTGAGCTGGTCTCGAGTCGCCAATCGTTGGTCAGTTTGACCGGTGTCTGAGAAGTGGAGAGGCGGTCGGGAGCGAAGCAGATCTGTTGCACAAATAAAAACATAATGTCAACGTATTGAAAACAGTTACCAAAATCTTTTAAAAGTATACCATGCCACATTTCGCTCTCTTTAGCAGGCTAAAAACGAAAACCAAATAATCTGACTTTGTATCTACACAACAGTCTTTTCTGAATTTTGGTCCTTGGTCTTAACTTAGTCCAAATTTTGGTTTTGACACAGAAATATTTTTGATGAGTGAGTTTTCGTGAAATGGGCCCCAGGCCGTAACAATGCGTGACCCTTCAATGAAGGCCCTTAAAAGGCTCAATCATCCCTTAGGTCAACATAGACCCTCTTGCTAATCACAACCTGAGACCAAAGCTACTTGACATCAAACTCACCGGATCCTTGAACACTTTAGGTACGGCCATGCCAAGTTCCTGTGAGGCCATGTATAGTCCAAACATGTGTCGATCACAACCGTAGCCATTGCTCGCGTCGATCTTGTACTGAGTTTGCGCATGAATGGCTTTCTTCAGATGAATTACTCTCTGCTCCCGGCTCACACACAAGTCGTCCATGGACTTTACAAAGGCCACCGAGTGCTCAGACACTGGCCGGATGGTTTCGGTACGACCCTCTGCAAACATTCTGGCAAAGAGGAAATACTTATCAGCACCAAGGCAAGAAACTTTGTCAGGAGCAGATTTGATCAAGCTTTTAACCATTCTTTCACTGATAATCTTTATCAGTATTTTAACATGCATTTTCAGACCTCCATTTTGCTCGGCAGTCTGGCGAAGTGAAATACCGCATATGGATTACTTTCTTAATGACATTAGAAAACCTGACACCAAACAACAGATTGAAAAATTAGAATGGCCACTAGGTGGTGCAGAATATGTTCAATCCATTCGAAAATGAAAAGGAGTCTTCGTCTCCTTAATAGAAAATTGCCACAAGAAGACACAGTGGTAGTAAGATCTGTCCAAAAATCTGCATCAGCCGCAGCCATATTCATAGAAATTTAACACTCGCCAAATTTCACAAAGATCCTTCAAGGGGTCATGGAGATAAGGCTATAGATGCTAAAAATGACAATAGGGGGTACCATGGACGTCGGACCCATCCTCACAACGTTGGACAATGTCTTCTCAGTTGGAACGCATCAGCCAATTTTCATGATTCTTGGGGCGGTTTGGCAGATAGAGAGGCACACAACAAATTAATCAATGACAGCCACTATATGTCACTGCAGGCACAGAGGTAATCAAATCCATTCCAAGGTCGTCTTCCATTGTCACAGGAAAACACTTATCACATTTTATAAAGATTTCGCCTGAGGTTAAGGAGATACAACTGCGAATGCAAAAATGAAATTGTCACTAGGAGGTGCCACAGTAATCAGCTTAATATCCAAAAATCAATGTCTGTCATAGTCTTTGTGACACAACACCCAATTGCTATTGATTTTCACAATGATCTTTTGAGCAGTTTGATGGACAGAGAGGCAGAAGCCAACAATCGAACTGCAAATTAATAAAAAAGGCCACTAGGGGACTCAAAATACGCCAGATCTGTTCAAAAATGGGTAGGCACCATAGTAAAAGCCTACTTGAAGAACCTCATGAAAATCAAGCATGGCACTTTGAAGGTAAAATTAATGTAAAGAAATAAAATTGTCACTTGAGACAGAGTAATGGACTGATCCAAAACTCGTCATCATCTATCATCACAAGTTTGATACCAACGCATCTGTCAAATCTCATGACGATCCTGCGCTGGGTTTAGGAGACACAGCAGACACCGGAAGCCCGAACGGAGATGAAAGCAATATACATCCCCATGATATAATCAAAATTTAAATCAATGAAGTCAATGTGATCTCAATACAGTCTTGCAGAAGTACCTTGTGGCAGCCGATTCGTATGTTTTTGGAGTTTCATTCTGGTCCCGATAGAAGGCAAGTTGTAATGCCATTTGGAAGTAACCATCAGGACTCATGCGGTTGGCCTTGACGAAGCCTTTTCCATACTCTGATGGTTGAACGTGAAGTTCAAGGTCAGCGAGCTGCAGTTGCCAAGGGTGAAAAATAAGCATATTCAATGAACTTATTAAATCATCTAGAAATGCAAGAGCAGGAGATGGACATGGTTTTGGGACAAACACAGAAGGCTATACTGATGCAAAAATGTATAAATCGTGACTCCTGAAACTCACTATAAAATAATTGCCTGAAGTTGTGGAGCTCCCCAGCGCCTTCTACTGGGAATTGGTGACTGACTGGTTCCCGCGAAAATTTCGACGTCCTCTGCTGGTGATCATGGACAACAAAAGTTTTACAGGAACCAGTCAGTCACCAATTCCCAGGAGAAAGACCCAGGCAGAACCGCAATGTCAGGAAATTTATTATTAGTAATTCCAAGATGTCATGATTTATGAATTGTTGCATGTATACCAGTGGCAGATTTACAGAGGGGCCAAGGGGGCTATGCCCCACCTCCCTAAAATTCTCCCAGTTCGCGGGTGCGAATGTCTGACAGGCAAAATCCTGGCTAATACTCTGCCCTGCCCCTCCCCTAACTCAAAATCCTGGATCTGCCCCTGTATACTAACTGTATTCACATCGATGAATAATAATGTCCATCCTCTGAAAACAAAAACGATTCCTAAAGACGGAATTGAGGGTATGCCCAAAAAACAAATAAAAGATTAGACATTATGGATAAAATTACTGAACATTATGGACAAACAAAATTAAATCAATAAAGCTTGCTACTTGCATAATCCCTTAAGAAATGTTTAATAATCAGTGTAACCTGACATAGACTTATTTCTTTTCAGTGAACTCTTAAAATTTTCACAAAATAATGTCATGGTGTGGTTTTAATAAGAAAAATTCTTCAGACAAAGCACATTTAACCTGAAGCAAGAATCTGATTACATCGTGAAGACAGTCAATCTGTGAACGAACTGAGACTGTGGTCAGTACTAAGCTGACTGATCCAGTTCCCTAGAATTTCTTAGAAAGAAAATGTCGATAGATTGTGCTCAAAACCGCTCACAAAATCTTGTGCATCACCCTTTTGACATAATCTGTGATGTCACTCACCAGCACCTTCATGACTGTTGCTCATTTTTAAATTAATCTACTGAAAATTATACCTCTGCCTCAATTATTACACCTTTGTTAAACTGGGCGAATCGACATTCAGAGTTTAGTGCACGCAAAAATGTCTGCCTTCAGTTGGGACCCTTATCACACACATGCCTTCACTGTGATGGAACTACTTTAATGTATTCCGACCTTTCGTGATTAGTGCCACCTAGTGAATACTGCTTGGCCCATTGTCACCGTATAGAGTCAATACTTACATTACCCAGAAGCTGCTCCTTGGCAACCACCATATCTTTTTCAACACATTTAACGTTCCATTCAAGTCTGAAAAAACAAAAATTGTAGTTTAGTATGTAGACACACAAAGTCCACATAACTTTACTGACTACGAACTCCACCAACAAGCTGGTATTGTGATCAGAAATGAAGCCAGTCAGTGGTAGCAAAATACATTCATCAAGATAAACACGACATAACTCAAGGTGACTTCAGTGGAAAAAAACATCATTACGACCTCAAATATTGCCAAAATACTTGTCGCCTATTTTTAATCATAACTTTGGCCTAAAACCAAGATAATCAATAGTCATCTTAAACATCAGCATTCAGTAACTCTCAATATCACTACCACACTAATTTTATCATTACTCTTTCATTTGTTTACTTACATATGAGGTGGTTTCAGTTTCCTATTGTGAGTGTCGCCAATGGCAACAGGTTCTCCATCAGAGTCATACTTCTCCCGGCTCATTGCATACTCCCACATGCGGGCATACAGCTGTACAAAGAAGACTCAAAGTTAACTTGACGCATTTCCATTCAGCAAGCAACAAATTAATGATACAGTGCAATACAAAACATTTTGTCTGAATACTGTGTACTGTATATTGAGTTAGATTGCATACTTTCCAGGGCCACTGAATAGTTGCGGGCTACATTTAGGCAAAAGTTATCAGTGAAATAAGTGTGCGTAAAAATTGGAAAGAATTACAAATTTTTTGTGAGAGTCCACAGTTACTATTTCTTGATAAGAGCCAGATGGTTCCACAACCTCTGGAGAAATTTTTAAGAAAACTTCATTATTTCATGTTTTTTTTTTCATTTTGGTTTAAAATGGGTGTTTTGCTTTCAATAACATCAATCACATAAATTGTTTAAACAACATGTGAGATTTTTCAGACTTGACCGAATCACCTGGATGTAATCAAAGCCTATCAAAGCCTTACGACTGAAAATCAGGACATAGAAAAAAGATGTGAACCATACCTACAGGTAAACTCAAAAGATCTATAGAGAGTCTTTTGATGATGACCTGTCCTGTTAACTTTCTTTGTTGACACCAGGTGGCATGCATGGCACACTCCCAAAGGGTCTCCTAGATTGCAGGAGGCCCAGCAATTTGCACACGCCTCCTGGTGTCGACGGACAGAGTGAACAAGATTGGTCAGTCATCATCAGAATGCTCTCTACAATATCCTTTGATTTTAGTTGTGAGTATGGTTTCAGCCTTGTTCCAATATTTAACTTGATTGCCAGAAAGCCAGGTGAAGCAAAAGACATTGTCAAAATAAATAAAACTCAATGTTTCAAGCATTGCTCTTTCTCAAAATATGTGATCGAGTAACACACCTTTTAAGAAAGAGCACTGCTTTAAACGCTGAGTTTTTATTAAAATTGGACATTGTTTACTCAGTTTAAAATAAAGGGTAACAGCTTTTGAAATCTTAGTAATAATCTAATGTCATAAATACAGCTAATCAGAGAACTATTAAATGTGAAACAGTTCTCCAAAATATTTACAGCCGCTCATTCACTCAGGCATACAAGTGTCCAAACACACAACAAAACCTAGTAGACATTTTTGTTTTTTTGGTTACATACAGTTGCATCAGCTGAGGCATGTTCCCCATTGCATCCCATCCGTCCTCCATCAAATACAATAAGCGACAGGCTCTTGTCAAACCAACGGCAAGATCTAAATTCCACACAAACTAATATGTAAATGGATGTTCTACTTGAAATGACTTCAATGTGTATATGATTTGCATGTATTTGTCTCGCAGGAAGATACCAATCCAGAAGACTTGGGTTGCATCTCCACAGCAACAAAACTTGATAGGCAGTTGCCAGAATCTTCACATTTTTGCAAAATGTGGAAAACTCAAAACCTTACAATGCCTTGCTTAAGTCGCCAGCTTCAACAAAATATGTTGGAAAGCAAGGTTTAACTAGTTTGAGCACGATCAAAATTTATAGAGTGAAAATGACAGCAAGAAAATGAAAATAAATATTAGTGACAGAGAAAATCTGGACAGAGAACGATGATGCAAACCATCTATACATGAAATGTGACACATAGCAAAACCAGATATTGAACTGAGTGACAAATAAGAACAAGCAAAGCTAAGTGCGGAGTATTGAAAATTAATGACGGTGCGGGCTATGTGAGCCCCAAAAGTACATTGTAAGTGCAAAGGTTACCTATTTGCAGAATTTGTCGTTTACCCATTTATAGGTTGTCAACGAACACAATGCACTTTGTTTAGCATATATTATGTCAAAATAGCATTGTCATTTAGTTTCTGCAATACGTTAGTATATTCATGAGCATGCTAATATGACTTTAATAAGCAAGACTAAGCAAAGAAAATTAATGAGCAGAAATGAGCAAAGATCATTCAATGAGCCGGACTAAGTATAGAATGTATAGAATAATAATGCGCAGGACAAGATGTTGAGGTGTAACTGCATAGGCAAGATGTCACAGGTTATTGGGAAAAGGAAGTGCACTGGATAAAAAGCATGTTTGCAATATCAAAGCAAAGTTTGCAACAGACACACTGATGTAAAAAAGTTACAATTAAAACAGGAAAAATGACACGACTGAACCAGAACTCAAAAACAAAGCTAAAGCCAGGCCTAAAGACAAGTGGCACATGGCCACAGCACCAGAAAGTGGCTACTGAACTACCTGTACACAGTAACATACGTCAAATAATTTCAAATAGGAAGGGGACAGGAAAAATGTATAAATAGATGGAAACAATTGCTATTAGGGAAAAAAAGAAGTATATTGTACTATGCATCTCCTGGCACAGCAATGACATCTGTGGGTATGTATAGTCTGTATATGTTTGGGTAGATGGCTTAATGTCAAAAAACAACACCATCATATAAATCTGTATGGTTAGAGTTCCTTTGAATATTGTTCTTTCAAATGTCGCCATTCTCAAAACTATAGTGAGTCTAAAACCTTGTTGGAAGTGTTCCAACTCGTAAATTGATCCCTTTAGCGAAAGTTTTTTATAATTCGTGAATAGTGGAAAGTGTATTCCTGCAAGCCAAAACTGTATCATACAACCGAAGCCACTCATAACACACACAGCTTTTGATGCAACTGTATGTTTGACCTTAAGTCGTTCATTTGCACAGTGATGACCGACTTGAGGTCTAGCACCTTACAAGTTTGTCAAGATCATCTTCAGTCAGAAAAGAGACTTTTGATTAAGGTCACATGCCATAAACTGCTCTAAATTTTGTTCCTTTTTTCAGATTATAGGTGGTATCTGAGCTTGGGAAGAGATGACAATTCGTTACTGTTTGAGATCAGGCTCAACGAGTTGGGTTTGTGACATCAAGTCATTTTATGCGCCGAGCGTGGTCTCAAGCAAAAACGGACCAGCATTTCCTGCCAGGCCAGCACCTCTGGTATGAGTAAGGAACACATTTTGATTAGTTTTACTTTACATGTAAGAGTTCTAAATCAAAAGTGAGATTCTTTGACAGAATGTTGGTTTACATCTCAACAGTTTGCACAATGATATAAGGTGCTAAGTTTGGTTGCCCAACTAATAGACCCAATTTGATCGTATTGCTCCAAAAACCACATTGAGTGATCTCCAGCCAGAGAACATGTTAAGGTGCAATGGGTGAGCTCACTCAACAGCGTCTCTACTTAAGACGGGTGTCAATCAACCTACTGGGGCATCAGCTGTCGCGTGTTCCGCCACTCCTCCACCGTGTCCGTTGGGGAAAAGAACGAGAGTTGCACAAACATCAAACCACCTGGAAAATGGGGTCACAGTGCATATCCTGAAACCTTGATTTATGTTGACCCTGTTTTACATGTACATTTTTTGAAAATCAATTAAAAGATAGTCAGATGAAAGCATTTATTTTAACAAATCGAATGATTGAAAATCAATTAAAAGATAGTCAGATGAAAGCATTTATTTTAACAAATCGAATGATTGAAGTTTTAGGACTAATTTAATTGTGACTGAAGATTAAAGTTTCAAGTAGAATAGCACGCCAAATGTAAGCTGGCAAATCAATTTAAAAAATTTAAGCTGGCTGTAAATTCTTGACACAAAAAAAGGCCTTCAAATGCTTTCGCGAACTCATAAAATATTAGACATCATCAAAATGTCATTTTAAATAATTCGTACAATTATTTATCTAAATGTGCACGGAAAAGCCAGAGTACGGAGATAGTGGGATAAGCGAAGGAAGAACTATACGGGGAACATTCAGTGCGTTTTACTTTTATTAATGTCTTGCTAAAAATCAATAAATTTATCATGACAAACACATTAAAGACACATTATCAGTTTGATGAACCGAAAAATGAATTTTGGGGTTTATTGTTGGATGGAATAGACTTTTTGCAGATAGAAAATCTCTTTATTTTTTGTGCTTTGATTTGTGATTTTATATCAAAATCTCCAATTCTCACCATTATCTGGCAGTCATTCGATGAAACCAAGGCGACTTACTTCACAAGTTAAATACTCTTAAAATACTCTGCCATCTATTGAGTGCGATTTAGCTTAGGCACCAGTGCTAAATTGCATTAGATTGCCAACGTGAGGGTTGCAGGTTTGATTCCGTGTTGAGGCTGGTCTTAATAGACCTTTTTTTCACTGATAATATTCCTTTAAGTCAGGACAATATCATAATAAACAAAATAATCAACACAACTACCTGAGATTTAAAGCTATCACATTAAGCAAAACCCAAGTGTGTAATAAAAGTGTCTCCCACTTTTTAATATCAAAAACATCTTTTTGTAACTGAGTCTTGAATTCTGTCCAAGAAACATTAGCATTAGATTTTGCATCAGACTGCATCAGTCAGTCAACACCATAACTATGTCAAAAATGTAGCTGTACCTGTTTGAGCCGTCTCCACCCATCAGTAGTCTCGACTGCTCAGTCATGTCCTGTAAGAAGCTCAAATATATTACTTTCAGGGTTAAAAATTTTTCAAAGGCAAACTGAAACAGTGGGAGTGGCATAATTCTCGTTCAATGAGTAAAAAAAACTAACATCGCCCTGTTAATTAGTCCTCATCAAATATACTTCATTGAAAAAATAGCAACAACAGTAAGACTGAGCGTTGATGCGAGTCCAAGACCATGGACTGGAAACAGTATTGTCACAATGAGAGCTTGTTTTCATCATTGTGATAAGACTTTAAATAACTATTAAGTCGATTGGAAACCAGGATATTTGCTGTTATGCAGTCACACTAATGCACTGAAAACCAAAATTGAGTGGTGCCCGCCGTTACATGACATATACCTCTCCACTTAAGTAGGTCAAAAACGGAAAGTACCAAATTTGCAGATCAGGGCGCTTGGCAATGAATGATGAAGTCACTGACGGAACACTTGGCAGTAAAATAGATAACCATTTAAAAATTAGCCAGACGGGAGCAAATTTCAACAGGTTGTATGAAAGCCATGATACTACAATACACAGTCATACCTTTGGAGATACTTCATCCAAGACCACGTGGAATAAGGCACTTTCAACAGCCATCAAGCTGTCAAGGTTAGTTGGGTCTTTCAAAAGCTTCTCCCGGGTCTACAAAACGTGTCAAAAGCACACAGTTAATCAAGCTATAGATATATGACATTTCTTCATACCTCTGTCCCTGTAAAGCTGTTTATCAGAACGTTGACATCCAGCACATGTCACAAAACACAAACTACCATCACAGAGACACAAAGAATACTTTTATAAGATAGGACACCAAGAAGAGACAATCTGGTACATTTTAACGTGTTTTCAAATGTGATTTAAAACTAAGGTAACTGTTCAAATTTTTGTCAATCCAAGAATTGTCACTTGAAGGTAAAATCTCTACCTACAACAAAATTACACCGATTCTGCGACTAAAGATTGCATGACTTCCGGAGATGTCATTTTTGAAGTCCAGTTAGTGAGCTCATTTTTGAACATTTTCTGTTGTATGGCAAAATTCAACAATACATGCAACCACTCGACTTTACAAAGTATTCTTGATTGCTGCAATCTTATGATTTTGTTGAATGTGAGTATTACCTCTGCCCAATGTGTTCTCTCCAGAGAGGTCAAGGCCGCCAGGTATCTGGTGTCAGGGTTCATGTCTGGTGAAAAAAAGTGTGTCACAGTTAATAAGTAATAAACAATATTTACAATTCGTGAATATATCATGTGCTCCTCCACTCTAGGAATGTTGAAGCTCGATGTTTAATATGTAAAATCCAAGGTTAAACACTTTTTACCCTTAACTAGAATAACGCACAGTTGATTATTCATTCATTTAAGGAGTCACAATCCCTGGCTTAACCTCCAGATGGATATGGCAGTCAAGACACAAGCAATGTGCACAACATGCACCATTTTTCCAATTCGCAATTTTAGGGTTGGTCAACCCCATTAGACTCTGAGGCCTATTCTTGTGTTACTGATAGTTTTGATGCTTTTGTTGTAAATGAAAATGGAAAACAATCTTGGTAAGGAATAGTACGAGACTGATTTCAGTACAAGGACTAAGTATGAGAATTTTGTATTTAAGTCAACTAAAAAAGGAGAAATGTAACTTTAACACTGGCTGAATGCATACGACACATCTTAACAAAAATGTAAAAAAATGGGAGATTAATAAACCAAGATCTGATGTGACTTCTGTTGCGTTTGAGGCACAACACGGTTCATACAGGGCACAAGATGTTGTATCTAAAACTCATACACCTAAATATTATTGAGTGAAGCGTTGTGAAGAAATTCTAACTTTTCAAGGTTAGAAAAGTAATTAGTCGACTGGACCTGTGTTTAGTTGCAGTAATGACCTGTATAAACGAAACGTCTCATTGGAACAGGAAATCCACCCCGAAAAACGGGCGTCCCAGGATCTAGTGAGTCAAGACCAAAAAGATGAAGGAGGAGAACTACTGAAAGCACAGATTTTTGCACTCCGATATGAATAAGACAATACACACCAATGTTGGCATTAATAGTCAAATTACAGCGCTCCCGCATTTTGACAACCATGTTTTTCACTGAATAATGTGCATCAAACTGGGTTCCAAAATGCAGGTCTCCTGCATCCAACTGACTATTGCCAGGTTGGTTTAGGTAGTTAGTGAGTACCCACCTTCTGTGATGTCATAGATTTTCTGAAACTGTTGCCGTAGTTCCTGGGGGGTAATCACGGTGGTGCCCCCTCGGCCATCAGGTAGCATAACATCAACAGCAAAGTACACCCCCTTCCTGGCAAGAGAAAGAAGGTCAAACAATGAGGCAACAGATTTAAAGTGACATTATCGACGAGAAGTGATTTACTGAGATCTCTCACGGTGGCAGTCAAATGTTCTACTGGCAGAGCTAAATCCCACTCAACAAAGGGCAGAGTATTTTTTGCGTACTGACCCTGATTTCAGCTGATGTCTGGTATAAAACAGTGAGAATTAGAATTTAGAATTTTGTAATACAAAGTAACACAAAAGATTTTGCTGTTTTATAACCCTAGTCAATACTAAAAACTTCAAAAAGTCGACCATCAATTCCAACAATAAAACCCAAAACATGTTCTTTGGACGTAAAAACGATGTCTCTTTAAGAGTTGAGGGCCTTGTAACAAAGGGTATCTCTCTATTTGATCTTGAAAACACAGAAAAAAATGAAATGGAACCGCTAAAACATTGCACAATTTGAGTGAGCGTCCTGTGGACAGTGTCGCATTTGAGGCAGCTATTATGCCAAAGTTACTGTCCCAATTCCACTTCATCAGAATGACAAGATGAAGTTGGTCGAGGCAGGGCCTTAACAATGAATAAGTGATAAAAGGAAACACTGCGACTGTGAATTACTGAGAGCAGGTCTGAGCATGCAGGCTCATGGACTTCTGCTAGGTAACATTTTAATGCAGGCCCAAGGGTTTACTTTAATGAAGTTCATTTTTCAATGGCTTGCATGGAACTTTTTGGTTTGAGGTAATTTGAAAATACATTAACTCAGTTTGCACAGAACAGTTTACTAGTAAATACTATCAAACAAGTTCTTTCATGACTTTTATCAAAAATATTCACACGGGTCCAAAACAACGTGGCTTTCACACTCATGAACACAACTCCTCACTTAAAAAAAAGGCTCATGGGCACTGAAAACTCAGTCCACTCAATCACAAACACTGCAAACCGACTGCAAAATACAGTGCTGCATTCACAGAATACAGCTTATGCAACCAAAATCACAGCACCCCAGCTCACATGCCACCCAATGGGGTACACGGACATACAGTCCTTCCAATATGTTGAGAGTAGGCAAATTTCGGGTGCATAAGGAGTGGTTTGTGAACTCAGCACCAAAGTGTTTATACGTGCTTGCAGCAAAGCACATGTTGAATATGTGACTTACCTAATGACAACAATGTGATGCACATCTTTAAAGTTCATGAGTGTATCTTTCACTTTGCCTGGAATGCGACAAGTCGAGTAGGTATTTCTGAAAACAAAAACAGAACCGAAAATTCATTTCTGGGAAATTAAATGAAAAATACACTTTTCATGACAGGCTGAATAACAAAGCAATACCACAGGATTGGCAAAGATGGAAGTTCTTCATTAAATTTGTATTGTAATAGTGCACAACTTTGGAAAGAGTTACTAAGACAACCAGGTACTTTTGCAGTCCGTATAGTGTGTATGTAGTATATGCTACTTTGCATAAATTACTTTTTATTGTTTACAGTCCATCCTCACAGCTACGCCAGTAACTAATAATTACGAAGTCCCAAAAACATAAAATACATGGCAAAGTATGTTTCCAATCATGACTGGTTAAGAGACATCATTTTAATTTCTCTATCTAGTAGATTCTCCTTGCACTCATTCGTCATGGCGTGGAATGTACATTGCACTAAGGAGTCATGACAGCCAGGTAATTCTGCACCCACACGACTGATCATTTTGGCTACGTACCATATTTTTTCCCAAAATTTGTGTTTAGTGAAATCATTCGCACCGTACATTTTCCGAAATTAGAGTCTAGGTGAATTAATTTGAACCGTTCACAAAACTGTATCTCTCTAGTGGTCTCTTGACCAGCCATTTTTAGTAAAAAATATTTTTGAAATGTACAATAAACTTTTAACTACTAGGTGTTCTTCAAACTTAAGATACGAAAACAAGTTTGCTCAAAAACCATACAGAGATTTTGACAATCGAGTCATCGCTATTTTAACTCAAAACTACATTCAGTATTTAGCTTTTTGAAGCAGCAATGAACCTGTTTTCCAATGAAGAAACTATCTTTTGATTTGCACCACTAGGTGCCACTTTGAAATTGGTCTCAACATTACTAAGCTGAGAAGTCATGTTTGGTGTTGCGAGGAACTGACAACTCATTACTTCTCATAACATCAAAAGCTTGGTTTTAACCAATAATGAATTGTTAGTTTTCTTTTATCTCAAAGAACCCACCCACGTTGACTAAGGAACAGTTTGAAACCAATTTCAAATCAGAAGGTGGTCAAAATTAAAGTTGATTTTTGTGATGGAGGTGGGTTTACAACCAACCCTAAGGGGGATTTTTGACTTTAACTAACATATTAATAGTCAAAGAAACCTAAAACCAAAAATCTGAGATGTGTTTTGACATTGAGAGAATGCCCCTTTCATGTGCTGCCTCAGCGGAGCCATCCCTGCACACGTTATGGCCCACAATCAGTATCAAGGACCAGCTTCATCTTCCACTTATTGATTCCAGTCATGCATTTCACACTATTCACTGGCAACTTCATTACTTACTTGTATCCATCCATACAAATAGGCACCAAATCATTGACCAGAAGAACGTGAAGCTTCTTAGAGAAGATGAGGTCGCCAAAACTGAAAGAAAATGCACCAGACTAAAATTTAATCAAAGGACTTTTCACAGCTTGAAAGAACGAAATCTGGTATCATCATCAATACTTCTCAAGCAAAGTCATGAATGTTTTCTGACACCATGGACTTTTTAAATGTTGGCTCAAAACTATTATAAGCAACAGTGAACATTATTTTGATATTTACTCTTGTGTTAAATCAAGCCATTGCAGTTGACTTCTAAAGTTGATGAATTTCGTTGAAAGTCTCCTGGCTTCATCATTTTATGGCCAAAACTCATAAGGGAACCAGACAAAAATATAGAGAATCATTTGAAAATTAGCCGGTAATTGTTCTTCTGAAACAGTCGAGAATAAAATGATGTCAACTTGTTTTGCCAACAACAACAAAAGTTATTCCAAGACAAGTGGCACCTGGTGTGTTAGATATTTATAACTGTCAATCAGAAATTAAGGTCAATTTCTGCTTCTTTGTACACAAAATGTTTTTCAATGAGCATGCTTAGCAAAAGCAACATATTGCAGATACGATAAACAAGTCATATTCAGCAGCCCAACTTTAATTGTTATGATTGTTAATTGTGAATGAACAAAAATATCAAATTGATCACACATAATGAACCACTTACAGTAATTAAAGTTATGCAAGACCTTATTGACAAGACTCATTCTGTTAACTTGCTAACAGTATACATTTTATGAACGCAGACAGCCTGTAGAACTTCCATTTATTACTTTTTACCAATCTGACAATAGTAAAAAAACAGTACTAAAAGTTAAACGTGACCAAATTTTATCTGATACAAGAGTTCATGATGAGAACTCAAAAACTCTCTTTCAGTTTTCTAAAATACAATTTCGTTTTCCTTTCATGAAACTTTTAGAGAATTTTCCATGAGGCTCATAAAGTCCCATTCCAACAGCCGCTCATGCAAAAGTGGAACACTTTAAAAACAATTCCTCCCTGAATTTTGCAAAGAGCGTAGTATCTCAAAGTTTCAAATGAATCCAATCAATAATTTCTTAGGTATGATGTCCCGAAGTTAGCCAAATTTGGACATTTTTCTAAGGTCCTGCATAAACTTAAGGTTGAGCACGGATACAGACAGTGCACTTACTGTGTAAAATAATATGTGATGTTACTGGCTCTTGCTAGCTGATTTGTAGTAGGGGCCTCGGCGCAGTCCAGGCAATAGTAGTTGGAATTAACTGAAAACAGAATTTTCTATTATGGTAAGTGCGCATACCAGCAAAAGTTACCGTAGGGCTAGATGTCACCAATGCGACATTAGACTTTGTTTGGTGACCTGGCGAAAACCCTAAGTCACAACAAATTCGCCACACACATGTCTGATCCTGCATTGAAAATATTAATTAAAAAATACCACTGGAAGGAAACAGACACAAAAAACAGAAGGGGCCAGTTATGACTCATGCATTGGTAAAACAGCTTCCAGGCAATCTCGGTCCATGTGTTGGGCATTTCCTAGGCTCACTGCCTTTTCACTTCAGGTATTCCCTGAATCTCATTTCTTGCTCTTGCCAACTATGTATCTTTTGTAATAGACAAGACTTTCTCAACCACACCCAAAAGGGTTCCTGGTTTTGGAAACCTCAGTTGAGAGTGTGTTGCTAGTCGAATGAAAACTGACAAATACGTTTTCTATTTTGAACACAAATCACATCAACAATATCTACGTAATCCATTAAAAATTTCTTTGGTTTAATTGTTTAACACAAAGGTGCAGACAGTGTTGCTGCCTAACATACACGCATGTTGGCCTAAACGTGCACATACGTAACAACTGTATCCGTCCAAATCTGAGCAGGCGCTGTTGTTTTCTTGATTGGAGCACATATCCTAAAGTTTGTAGAGTTCACCCGACACAGAGTTTATGAGAAACAGTCGCCAACGCCAGACGGGCACTACGACACAAGAAAGCAATCATGGCGATACACACAAATGAGTAAGGTCAGCACATAAAAAGGTTACTTGAGTGATTAGTTTTGACAAAGATAAAACGATAATTAATACTTTAGGTCAATATTGTGAGAATAGCTTACCTGCAAGGGAGTACCTGCCAGTGAGATAAGCTCGCTCCAGCCACCATTCAGATAACCAGTTAGTCTTAAGCCATGACCTGAAGATGGCGCAATACTGATTAGGACAGAGTACAAAGTACAATGAAATACCTAAGCACGTGAAAATCGTCAATGGCATAATGACATAACCAATGACTTTAGAACTGGGCAATCATGACAGAGTGGCATAACAGTAAATATCACTCAATTGATAATTCGCTCACAGTGACAGTATCCAATGACGAAAAAAAATTGTTCTGGAAAGCAAACACTGTACCATTAATTCTTTGCCTAAGCTTTATTTCCTAGTCTTAAAACATAATTAAGCCAAAAACTTCACTGCTTTCCAGAAATTGTTTTCATCCTTAAATTAATATAAAGTGGAATACCTGTACGTGTTATCAAAGAAAAAGAGGTTTTTCTCATCGATTTGTAACTTTATTTAAAACATGAAATGATAATGTATAATTAAGTACAAGGTATATCTAACACAAAATCTTGATGAAATTTAAAGCAGTTTCAAAAAATGAACTTGATCTGATCATAAAACATGCATTAACATTAACAGTTAATATGACATATTGAAAATTTACGTTGAGAACGACATGGAATATGAAATAAAACCCACACAGCACACACCTTTTCTGTAGATGAGCCTGTAAAATGGGTCCCTCTTTCTGCTTAAACGACTCCACCAACTTCTTGGTATTTTCATACTCGGCTTCACTCACCAACGGCTTGACAACCGACAAATACCTTTAAAAAAAGAGCAGGCACAGAGTTAGCGCAAAATATCTGCACCGAATGACAAGTTGCTTCGAGTTGGTTGAAATGTTACGAGAATCCCTAGCTAGCCGGGTCAGAACCATCAAAATTTATTCTAGGCTGGGCTATTCAAAATAGATAGGGAGTAATAATACAAAATTACTCTTGCAGCCAAGACCATAAAGCCATTGTTAAACTGTGTTTACTTATAAAGGCTAACTGAGACAACAGTATGACTATGAGCAGGGTTCACAAAGAACTACTTTTAATGACCTTGTATGTGAGTGTACCTTACTCCCCAGTACCAGTTCATTTCAAAAGGTCTACTGTGTGTGAAGGGCCCCACGATTTATACAACTGGCTGAAAAATTCTAAGCCAGTAATCTTCTAGTTATTTCCCCAAGCCCAAAATTTTCAAAACAACAACAATTAAAATTCAGACAACCCTCTTGCTACTTACTGTTACATTTACATTGAAACTGTCATCATGCCTGGTGATAATGTGACATAATTTCAAACATTAATCTGTTAAAACTATTTCATTTTGTACAATACTTTTCAAAATAAACTGGACAATGTCGTAATTCAATGAAGATTCGACGCGCACTGTCTTTTGGCGCAGTGGTCAAGTTGAAGCTTACAAAGTAAGACACTAGGTTTGAATATCAATGAAGCAATTGCAACTTCAAGGAAACACAATTTAAAAGAGTATTTAACGTAGTAGTGGTTAACTTGCAGTTTATCGACTGTGTAATACTGGTGTATAACTCTATGATCTGTCCAAATCATTCTAACATTGGGGATGTGGGAAATTTGTACAGAATACGGTTGACGGAAATGACACTTTCTCCGAGCACCCCATTTTGAAATTTGACCTCTCTCCCAGGAGAAGCTGGTTGCATGCATGATGTAAATAATAATAAATACTGTTAAGTATATTAAAACAAAAAAGGAATTTTCGTCTTTTAGTTTTGAGGGTTTTGAAAGAAATAACATATTGAGTAGTTTGGAGCGGGTGATAAATGGTTGATTTGATTAGTGGCAGTTTATCAATGGATGAGGAGATAAAGTTTAAGGTATCCATGAGGTGACTGCTGATGTCATTATGGTATCCACGGAGATTCTGGAATCTGGGTTAGAGGTCATACCAAGATAATACTGAGACACACTCAAACACGAGGGCAAGTCCAGCAGACAAAAGCAACCATGCAAGTCCTTCAATGCCTCAACTTGGAGGCTGAATTTCGGCTGCATTTCACTCTCAAAACTATTTTAAAATCAAGTGAAATTCTCCTTATCAGGTCCCAAAAATCCCCTTCAACATAGAACGCATTTGATCTAATGTCACATTTCTTCATTTTAAGGATTGGGTGACCAGATGGCTTCAGAAAGACATACAGTGGAGCATCGTACTTAAAATGACGAAACCTCTCACATATTCATTCTGTGCAAATGCAGTACAGGCAAATTTCAAACAAAACTCGTAGTTTTTTATAATTATCCACATTATTTTTTTACTTTCTTTGACACACAGACAGAGGTATTATATATCTAAAATAACCATGATGGTGAAGACTTGATCAATTACTAATCAGCACACATAGCAGCAGGGTTATTATTCTGGGATAACAAAACCTTCAGCAATTATTTACTAGCACACATAAAAACCCAGCAGGCCTAGAACATATAGACCATACAGTTGTCTTGGAAAGGCAAATCATGATATTTTTTGCCCATCAGGCATATCCCTATGATTATAAAATATTGCTTTGTTAAAAGCATTTCATGAAAATATTGAATAACACAACAAAAAACAAGACAACGTGCGTAGAGAATTACAAAATGGCGAACAATGAACACGCAATGGTACTCCTTCTCTATATCCAGTTCACATGCTGGCTAAAACGCTAGCGTTTGTGCTAACACTTTCATAGCAACAAAAACACCAACAATGAACAGTCACAAAGTTCACTATTGCTGACGCTTTGCTACAGGTTTGAGGTACCCAAAACTACTGGCACTTTCACAAGCAGTTTTGTAGCCAGACCGCTAACTTCAAAGGACACACAAGGATAAGATGCCTTTGTTTTATTGTCACATCAGTCAATTTGCAGCAGAGAGTGCAATCAACATGTAATGACATCAATTTTCACTTAAAAGCGACTCCGGTGGTGAAGAAACAAACTAACCGGTGGTGAAATTATTTTCTTCATGGGCAAGTCACCTGTCTGATCAAAACACCAATTACCGTAACACATTCATGTTTTCGGAAGCACTTTTAAGCCAGTAAAACTGTGAGCATTTTTGCCACTTCTGTGTCAATCTAGTATTTGTCTAGGAATTGTAGAACAGTTTTGTATAGTGCAATTTGGGGAGTTCATGCGTATCGAGAAATACTACTTTTAATGTCAGTCTCTGGTCACACACATTCACATTCATGCACTGCTTGAGCACTGACTATCGCACACATTTTGATTATGACCTTATATTCGGGTGTAAGGACACACCCTAAAGGCCCTTTCATACTAACGCCGACACGTCTATGTTTTGGGGAGTTGCAGTCAGTATGAACGGTTAACTTCGCTCCTTAATCGAAGTCAACAGCCTCAGTTAACTTCGCAGTAAATAGCTAGATTTAACAGCGGAGCGTCAACGCTGCAGTGCAGTATGAACAGTCAACTTCGGTGCCATCGAAGTTATCACCAGGGGACACTGTCATCATCAACACATAAAGTGCAGTGTCATCCCTAATAGTTACAAAGTTTATATTTTTCTAGTAATCACCAGTCGAATTAGAAATAAGTTTTTTGTCAATTAGCACATATAAATTTTTCCCAAATTGTCACATCAAAAAAATCTTTGCATGCATCAGTGCTACCTTGCAATTACTTGGATGACAACAGCATCACCTACTGTTTACTTCGATGTCCGTTAACTACTGAAGCCAGTATGAATGGTTCAGTAAAATCGCCACTTGCATAAATGCTCCCCCCAAACCAGAGTTATGAGTCAGTCATAATGAAAGGGCCTTACTATGAGGGGTAATAATGTAATTATTCTGGGACAATAAAAGTTTCCAGAACTATTAGCCAACAATTTGCCAGTATGACTACAAGACACACACATATACACAGACTGAGACAGCATGAACTGTTGACATAGTAGCCCAATGTAATCCAGGTTACAGTGGTATCACCCTGGCTCAACTGTCTAGTTCATATTATTGACGTTGGAACTAGGCAAAGATACTATAAAATCTTTGAACCAGGTCAACACTTGTCTGATGACACATGCAGTTACCTCCAGGACAATGGCCTAGCACTATTGATGGAGTCCAAGAGATGAGACAACATGAAACCAATTCAATATCATAGTCCAGTGATTCTACATTTCATTTCCCATGAATTCAGATCAAGCAGGGTTTAAAAATTAGTGTCAGTTCCTAACATAACATTTACATTGTGAATAGGCACACTGCTACACTGAATTCCCTCTTTCGTAAAACCTGGCAAAACTTTTTGACAAAAATGACAGCTAAAATTGACTTTTTTCCTTTATTGAAGGCTTCTAACCATATTGTGAAAGATGATGTTTTTCAAAACATAAGATTGTCTCAAAGCAGGCAACTATTTATTGACTGGTGCTGCTATGGATTTTTATAATTAAGAATAAACAAATGTCAGAGTTGTGAAGGGCGACACTTGGTGAAATCGAATAAAAGGTGAGGCATACGACGAAACCAAAAGTCCTCGGGATATTGAATAAATGAACACTGCACAAATTTCATGCCGATCAGATGAAAAATGGGATCCCTAGCACAAATATGATAGGCTAACAAAGTGCAGCTATAGTTAATGAGTCAACAAAAGAACAGTCAAATGAGCATCAAATCTTGAATATCACGAGATCTACCCACATAATGAATTCCAGACAGATCTGTCAAGGAACGCCAAAGATACGGCACAAAAACTCAAGTTATTTGGAGACCAGTCCTGGGATAATCTCAAATAACTCGAAAACAGTAAGAACTAGAGGAAAACAAATAAGACACTCGCAGTAGCCCTTGGAATGGTCTATCCACAGAAAAAAATCAGAAAAATTCCACCAGCAGCAGCAGAGCTATGGCTCAGCAAACAAAAAAGGGGAAAATGGCTGCAACAGCGCCATCTTGTATCCGATTTCAAACAAAACACAATAGGCTTCAAGCCATTCATGAGATGCATGTTGTGTGTAAATTTCACATTTATCTGACAAGAACTGTGATTTGTAGACAAAAAAAACTAAATAATTTTATGCCAACGCAACGTAGCTAATTCAATTCTTAAGTCCAGTAATGGATTCATTTTTCGTATTATTCGAGAAATTTCATTTCACCAAGCAATAAAGGTTTATTTGTCTGCTCATCGTTTCCTTAATTGGTCAAAATTTCCATGTCTTAATTTCAAATTTGGTTTCTAGCATCAAAAGTCGTTGCAAGATCCCAGCAAAAAACACAAAGCAACTTAATTAGGAGAGATTGGCCGACCTTGCCAATGTTCCGAATGGTTTGTTTAGAGATGGAAATAATTTTCTAGTAGTGAAATAATGTCTCCAGCTTGAGTAACGTCCAAGGTTTATAATTTGTAATTTTGCTGACTGTGAATAAAATATCCCCAAACTATAAAACTAGTTGACCTTGCCATGTGTCAGCAGGATGAATGACAACATTTCATCGGAATGATTGACAACACACCCACTTGATATAATGATTGACAGCTCACTTACTTATTGCATGTTCCTTCAAGTGTAGGCAGTGGTAACCATGGTAGTAAGTCTTGAAACTTTAACAAGTCATGGGGCCCTCTGCCAACTATGAAGGAAACCAGGCCAGCCCATATCTGAAACAGAAATTTGAACTTGAAACAAGTACAAACTAGTTCCATTAAATACCGCATGAAGTATTTAGCGCTTACAACAATAATGCATGCATAGCAACTCATTGAGGCAGTGACTAGGCCTACAGGTGGAATGGAATAGTTTACTTGAAATAAATAATGCAAGATTTTAAGTCATCAACCAACAGAATATTTTAATAAGTGCACTCATGTTGCAGCACATATGCTCAGAACACCCTCAAGTTATTTTTGCACACTGACCTAGTCGAAACCTGACCAATATTCATCTATCCATTACACTTGCTCCATTCAGAATCATTGACCCAAGTCCAAACTATAAATATCCAATGGCAATGTTGAATCTGGGATCAGACCAAAAAATGTTGACAAAAAACATTTTAGATCCAACATCCTTCATTATGTAGTTATTATGTATGTGTCTGTGTGGAGTTTGTGTGTATAACTCCCAACACGTGGCTGGACTTTGTAATCGTGTGTAATTCTATTACATAACGTTCTGCCGTTCTGGAGTTGCGGGTCACGTCGCGTTTGTTTGTATTCAACAGTTAGCGGGGTGTGTCACGGGAGCAATCAGTTTTACTTACCTTTGTTGAAGGCGCTTTTGGGTGATACATCCATCCTCGGTAAAGTAATAACATGCGGAGTAGCTGCCATCTTAATGAAACCATAAATTTTAGAAAACCAACGCCAAAAAAGAAGCCAACAATTCCGGTAAAAAGCGATGGTTCAAGAGTTTGACTTCCAACGTCAATGCTAACTCCCAACCATTTTTCACTGAACTGCAAAATGTTTTCAATCGGTTTAGGAGAAAGAGAGAATGAAATGGCAAAAAGAGAACCGATAATGAATTGCCTCTTAAACTTGCCAAGAACGTTGATCGCGAGGTCTACTGTGGCCATTCTAAAGCCTTTTAACGAGCATAAACTTCTAAGAATTCGCGCACAGCAACACTCCACACCGAATGCAAGATGGTGACCGCTGATGACCTACTATTTAACGACACCTACCGATAAATCTCTAAAACACTTGACCTCAAGTTTGTTCCCAAGGTGACATATTCCCAGGGCACCAAGCTCTCTGCCGGTGGCTGCATTTCTTCGTTGCACTCTCATGCGGTGGCAAAACAGGGAACCAAGAGCTATCAATGAGTCCGTGAGGACAACGGTCTGTTAGCAGTTTTTAAATGTCTGGTATAGATTTGACTAGCCTTTTCACCATTTTGATATCATGGAGAATTTCTCGCCTGGTCACCGCTAAGATTCCCTTAGCCCCAGACAATTTTTATGATGCCTATTCAGCTCGCCCTTTGTATTGATGTAGGTCTTAGCTAATGAAGTGGAAAGGTAATATATAGTTAGCACGACTGTCTCAACAATAATGGTTGTTATTACACCCAAATTGGTTTTCTCTGGCATTTGCAACAGCCTGCAAATGTGGAGAGTAGTTTCAACTTGGTACATTTAAATATTACAGACCGACTAAAAAGTTAATTTGCGTTTAATTTCACCAAGGGCCACTTCGCAAAGGAACGCGTTTCATACCGGTTTTTTGTTATTTCATTTTTAATACTCTTGTCTACTTGTTTTTTTTTTCTTACTGGGAACGGGTTGATATCTTCTTAAGTATTTTTAAACTTGAAGTACCAAAAAGTGTTAGATTTTGATCGATAGTGAAACTTAGTTGAGTTAATTATGAACCCATCCCTGAACTTTCCAGATTAGAGCTACACTAAACATTTTACAGCTAACAAAACTGCACGTGTCATTCATTCAAGTTTAGTGGCTTTATTAGAATTCAAGTCATAAAATATACACTTAAAGTGCAACGTGATATCCCGCATACTGAAAATTTGGAATCTCTGGACATTTCCGGTTGCACTGACTACATAATTTTTCTACCTTTTGCCAGTCATAAAAAATGAAGAGTGGGCACAAGTTAAATACAACTGTGTCCTAGTAGTGACTAAAAGAATAATGCATGTGATATTGTGAACTCTGATCAGCGTTTGTAAATCCAGATAGTATATCAATACGCACGGTAGTTTACCTTCAATCGCTCCCAATGTTTGTAGTTTTTAGCTTATTAGCTCATCGATTTTTGAAAATTAAAAACCTTACTCGAGTGTTTTTTACAGCTAAATATCGCTGTAGTGTTCGTTTTTAACGAAAGCTATTGGTTAATGCATTTTGAAAATTCCGCGCCATTATATACAGGCAGTTTACTACAGTTTATGGTCGGGGGGGGCTCGGGCCCCCTATTTGGCGAAGTGGGCAAAAAGGTTCGCCGCATGGAAACAAAAAGTCCGGGAAAACGAGACAAAAGTCCACTAAAAAGCGCGAATGCACAATTCATAGCTCTGAACGTGGTACCCTGTTTTTTGGTCCCCCGTTTTTTGTTAGTAAAAGGTCCACATCGACGAAAATTCGAGCCCCATATGTTTTAGGCTGGGTGCGCGCATGGAATACTTACGTGATGTTAAAAAGTCACATGGTTTCGATAGACTTTCTCTAGCAGAGGAAATGTATGGATTGGGCCTTCCTTGGAACGACCGGACACAATTCCAGGTCAGTCCGGAGGGTGTCATTTTTTATTTTTCGGGCTAGGCACCCCATCCAAGATAGTGGAAACGAATGCCGCTGAGATGGAGTGCATTCTGGTATATATTTGGGTCGCCTTTTCACCATTTTGATATCAATTTGAGGTGTCAGTTCACGGTGACGGAGGTTTTTCTTAACTTGAATGTAATTAATTTCTTGTCAGCACTAAAGGCTATGACAGAACACATAGTCTTGCTGACGTGAAATCGGCAAACTTAATGCCGTGAATAATTCGCTTACAAGAAAAACACACATTTCTAAAGATATGGGAAAGTTTTCACCGCTCCTTCTTCACCTGTGCTCTTAACAAAAGTGTACGCGTCACCAGAGCCGGATGGCATATGCATTAAATTTGTGAGCGAGCCCAATTATGTAGTAAACATCTCTGCCTGAATACTAGCGAATTTTCAAAATTCATAAACCAATAGTATTCATTAGAAATAAACGTATTCGGCTGAATAAAACAATATGGTGTTCGATCATTAAAAATCGATGAAGTAATAATCTAAAAATCATCAACATTGGTTCACGGAGAGAAACGACCGTGCTTATTGATTTACTCGGACAATTTACTAATGCTGATCATAATTAACAATATCACATGCTTTATTCATTTAATATACAACTGCATCACGAAAAATAAAAACAGCGCACGGTGACCAAATTAGATGTCAATAGGTTTTAATTTAAGACAGCGCTCCTAACCCAGTCATTTCATTCGAGGAGTAACACGTTACCACAAATCTGACATTAGCGAGAATGTGAAAAATGACGGTAATAAGCTGAGGATGAAACAGGCGCCTAAGGTTAAATTCAGTCAAAAAATTCAAGCAAGATAGACAAAATGAGGTGGGTTGGTGGGACGATTAAAACATTTCCCTGTTTTGGCGCACCAAGCTTAAAATAAAATTAAAACCTGATACAGCAGCAACCCAGTAAGAAACAAAAAGTAGAGTGGAGTATTTATTAAAAAAAAACAAAATGACGAAAACGAGTAAACGTTTAAAACCAATGGTCGCTTGGCCAGAAGTGGCCCTTTGACAAGATTAATCCAAGTTGCCCAGCCAAACTGAACCAATATACTTTTTGCATTGGGTGCTGCTTACACAAGATCCCATTAACAGTGAATAACATAAAATAAACAACAATGAATGCAGTAATTGACTTCATTTTATTGATCACAGTAGCCATGAAATATTATTTCACAAAACATATTTACAAATATATACAACGAAAACAAAGAAGAGTTGTAACAATGGACGGTTACCATGGAAAGAAAGGGTAGAGACAATGGTTGTGTACTGTAAGCACATTCCAAGATGTTTTAATGTTGAACCAGTTAGGGGCAGCGTGCCTGTCACTGAATCCAGGTTCAAGTGGAGGAGAGTCACAGATAAACATAATCTGATTACATTTCTTAGAAACCCATGCAACGCCCTCTATGAAAACCACTACTGGTTAATATTATGGTGTAGAACATTATGTTTTTTAATATGAAGAGTAATTAACGTTCCTAATTACAGGAATCAAGGAACCCAATGGACTTCACTGATTCGTTCACTATCACTAAATTGATAAATTTCAGTTTGAAGTTTGCGGTTTCAGCTGGGCCTAATTAGCAGTGCAAGGGTCTTTAAGACATCACAAGATTCTAAACCATATTTCAATTTTATAGCTAAAAGGAAGAACCCAGAAACCAGACGGCCACTCTGAGTTAATAAAATTTCAGGAAATTCTATAAAAAATAAATTAATCACATAAAAGTCTTGGAATGTTTCTGCTGCAAAAATAATAAATACAAAAAAACAGGTAAGAAAGTTACTGAACCATTTGTAAAAGTGTTGAACCAGACAGTATGTACAAAGTTGGAATAATCTAAAAACTGAATCATGGTGAAATCTCTCCAATTTTAAACAAAACTGTTTTTTCAAAGGCTTTTAACATTGTTGAGACTGCCCAGAACCAGTCAAAACCTCGTTCACTGCCAAGCTGTGGAATACAACTTCAAACAGTGAAACACAGATTTGGCAGTACCTGCCTTACACAAGAGAAGACAAAACATCCCCTGTCCACCATAGTGAGTCCTAAATTGATGAGATGTTACCATAATGTTCACAACAGATGTTTCCTTTCCACACAAACAGGTGAAGTAACCCAACATCAAAACTGTGGGTTGCCAAACCCAACTTCTTCTTGTATTCGATGAATTTCGTCCAGCAGCTCATTGTTCGTGAGGTTCACCTGTAAGACACGGAACCATTAGAATCACAACATTCAAGATGGAGGCAATGGTTCGAATTGAACTCATAAATATTACATGCGACACTTAAATTTTGGCAATAAATTACACTGAAACAGCAAATAATGAAAAAGGAATAAAACACAATGCTCAACCCGGAAAATGATCAATATGAAAAGTTAAGATCTCATATGAACTGGCAATATAAAGCAGTAAACGCAAGCACTGGCTGAGTCAAACGATTTCACTTGAAATAAAAAATTGCATGTGACACGTTTTTTCCAACCATACAGGAGGGTTTGTAAATGAACACCGCTACTCCCTACAACATACCTTGATTGCATACTTATAGGCCTGTTCTGCCTCCAACTGACGGCCAGTTTTCAGACAGACCAGACTCAGGTAACCCCAAACTTCAGGGTCAGCGTTGTTCAGAATGTTGGCCTCGGACAAAGCATCTTCAGCCTCTGATAGCTCTCCAAGCTGTTAATCAGAACATAAACACAGTGAATGTTTGCCAACATTTGAGCAAGTGAACAGACAGCTTAAACTGAGGAGCCTGGCAGGAACACGTTGATCTTGAGGCAACATAAACATGGTGGATTCTGAAATTGCTGGCATATGCAATTGATACAAAAAGCTTCAATTCCATTTAATATAAAATGTATTAATAGTAAACCAACAACTCTCACGTCTCACGTTCCCCATGTTTCAGAAGTAAAAAACTCACCAACCTGAACAGACACACCTACTTTGCACCTATGAAGCAATATTCAGGTACGACTTAAACTATTTAAAGCTATAACTACAAACCCACCTTCCTTCAAAATCTACCCATTAAATTTAGACCAGACTTAGAGTCAATTAATTGTCCTCAACATGTTCCTAACTATACTTGACGATAACAGGTGATTTATGAGACTTGAAAGAACAGACAGTTTGTTATAATAATTGCTTAAGATCAGGTTTAACATGTAAGGTCATTTCATAACATGCTGAAGATGGTCTTAAGCAATAACGATCAAACTGTAACTTCCTTCCAAGCTGATACAGCTTTTCTGAGTAAGCTGAGATCAATTTTGCTGCAGTAAGTGATCTATAAACTGAAAGTAAGCTCTGGGATGTCTGTTCATAGCAACAGCAGGAGCAGCTCTCATGCAGCAGTCGGCACCAAATGTCTGAATGACTCACCCTGAAGCAGGCAATGCCAACACCTAGCCAGGAAATGCATGACGGAGACCTCTTGCAGGCCATGAGGAAGGTGTTTTTGGCATCTTGAAACTGCACACAAAGAAGAAATGATTTGACGCAATCTGCGGTGGTGTAGGTTACATTTAGGCAAACTTATGCAGGTAAGCACACAGAAATTCAAAAACTAAAAAGTTTCTGATAAAAACCCTGAAACATTGTTTGCCATATTACTTTGTGGTTTCTACAAAAGTCAGTAGTCAGTTTAGGGCCAAATGAATGTAATTCAATTAATTTACAAAATATTGGTATACTTGGTGATCAACTCTCAAATTTCTAATCTCATTGAAGGGTCAGCAAGTACATCTACCCACTAATCTAATGTCCCAAAAATAACACTAAAAACTCCAGTTTCCCATAAACCAACACCAACCATTAGTTTCCCCTATCGATATCACCAACCTTAATGTCCCAAAAATGACACCACCAACCTTAGTCTCCAATGAATAACATCACCAATCTTAATTTCCCATAAATAATTCCACCAACCTCATAGTCTCCCATAAATAAAACCGCCAACCCTAGTCTACCATAAATAAAAACACAGCGACTAGAATAACAAAAATGTCATTGTCAACTCTGTTCCATCTGGTTACTTTACCTGTTGGTCCTGCAGGTAAATTGAAGCAAGCCTCAGGTAGATGGAGTGTGTTTCTTGGGCATCAGCTATCAATGCCAGGGTGTGCTCGTAGCATTGTTTAGCATTATGGGTGTCACCAAGAAGATATTTCACATGTCCCATCAAGGACCATGCATCAGGGTTCTGTAAAATATAAAATCAATCGTGTCATTAAAAATCATTGAAGCACCAACACGAGGCCACAACTGTGTACTGCAAACTGCATGCAACAAGTGGGGTTCATTTAGTCTCCAATTCATTTAGATTACCTTGCCTACAAGGCCCACTAATATGAACAAATCAAACCTTTACACTTGAGTCCGGTAAGAGTGTTAACAGTGCGTGGAGTTTTGTAGAAAGTAAAAAGGATACCGCTCAATGGTAAGTGTTCTCTGGCCTGCCCACTTATGTCACACCTGATAACAAACCCATGCAAAATAACCGGCACAAAGTATTGTCCTATTCCTGGATATTGTCATCAGCAAATTGATTCTCATGCTGATTAGCATAATTATGTACCCAGTCCGCGTTTCTATATACCTAAAACACAACCTAATTCTTTTTCAATTCAACTATTTTATGGGAACTTGACTCCAGGGCAAAAAATGGTCATTTACTGTTTATCTGCCTTACTGCACTTAGCATGATCTGCTTATAAAAGTGATTACAATCAAAGACCACGTCAGAACCATCCCGCTTTATGGAATATCTTATTTATTATCTTACTTCACTTCAAAACAGAGGGAATGACATTACGGAAACTCTACTGTATTTAATATTCCGTTAAACAAAAATTGACACGGCTAACTATCTTTAACAGTTACTAAATGTTCTCCATAATTTGAAGAAGTCTTAGCAGACAAGATTGTGATGAGCTGTCACTAATACATTTCAAAACTTAAATTAATACAGAACATGGAAACAGACTAGCACCCCATCATACCTGGTGCTCAAACTGAAGTGCTTCATTCAAACTCTCCTCAGCTTTTTGTAACTCTTTCTTTTGAAGTCTCAGCCGTGACAAGGCGATGTAGTAATCAGCGCCCGGACCATTCTTGAGCGAGAGCAATTCCAGAGCCAGAGCTCTCTCAGTGAACTAGAAACAACCAGGAAGGTTTAGCATCCACAAGCTAGCTTTGGAATCAACTGAAGTAGAGAAACTCCATCAAGTTTTGAGTAACAGTTAAATATTTATGGTAATTAATTCTCCCATTTGGGACAGTGGAATATTAATTATTTTTAAATTGATAACGGGTGGCAAATTTTTAGAAATAGCCAAAAATGGCCATCTCTAATTCAAGAATTACGATCAACAACAAATGATGTTACACACTATGAGAATGAAGAAAAATGCTATGTCAAAGGCTATTTAAAATGATTTTATGAACTGCAAAGTCTATTTTCAGAATTGGTTGATACAAACACAATGTAGGAAATTTTCCCATCAGACTTTTTAATATCTTCTCTTTTTAATGCCTTTACTTAGCTTTATTAGCACCCACAACCTGATTTTTGAGATATTCAAATTTTATATGTCCTGGGCATTAACCCAGATAACTACAGTAATGCTACACATACTGCCATAGCCTTCACTTCCAACAGCCAATCAACAGCTTGCATGAATATACTCTTAGCAGGGACTGGAGTCGGCTCTCTAGGAGGTGGTTCATCAGCAGCTGGCTCTGCCTCTGGAGGCGGGGCTACTGGTGCCACAGGACTGCGAGTACGGCTGCCTGGTCTCTGTTTACTGGCTGAGTTGACACTCTCTGAGCTGGTAGTGCGGCCGCCCATTCCAACTAAACCGGAGAAAAACAGACATGACAAAATCAATTGCACTAAAATTTTGGGGCCGATTCATCAAAATTCAAAGGAACTTTATAACAAGGGTCTCCACACCAACAAGTGACACGCATAATCATTTATTTTTGAATCACTCTTCATGACGATGATGAAGACCAAATTATTGATAAGTTACACCATCTCCTTGAGATTACTAGGCAAGTTCTGGATTGGAACAATAATTATTTTTATCTTCAAGACTTTGGTGGAACTGTTTAAATGAGCTCCTTAGTGTGAGTCAATAATGTGTGGCCAAAGTTCCAGCTGTTTCTTAGGTGGCCCGTGTAGTTCCAATAAAAATTCATTTGACAGATTCAATTTAGCAACTTGTTGAGAGAGAGCATTGCATTCTTGAAGCTGGTTTTGTTTTTTACTTAATATTAAAGAAGCAAGTTGATTATCAAATATCAAACTTGAAATAAAACCTCATTAAGTCAGTGATAATTATGATGACACCCCTAGTTAAACGGAAGTAATTGAATTGTGTGAAATGAGTCCTAGAATTCAAAACCCTCCAAATTGAGTCCCGTGGTTTTCAAACATGACTTGGCAATATTCAGATACAATGTGCCCATCTTTTTAGAACCAGTTTCAATTGATGACCATTATTCAATGGAGAAAACTGGTCATCAAAATGTGAGCACATTATATCCGACTATTACCGATGACCCTAGGTGCCCTAGAGACTCAAAGCTTATTATTTTTTAACTAAACTTTTGCTCACCAGTTATGACACATACTATCAATGAAATGTTAATAAAAGTCGCCGTCTCTTACTGAATGCACATCCAAGAGAAAATAATCATAACTAAAAGCAAATGAAGATTATTTCTGTGGTTCTTTAAAAGATCAAAAATTGAGTACACTGTATATTCAATTGTCATAACAACAATTTCTAAAAGTGCCAGATAAACAAAAACCATCCCCAAAACGACCCCATGGGATTATTTCTGGCCTTTTTTCTTAATGACTAAGATAACAACGAAATATTATCTCTTAATCCAGTCAGAATACTACAACTCTAAAAATGTCCATCTTCTTTTCTTTTTTGGATACTTACCTTTCTTAGAATTCTTTTTGTCCGAAGTTTTCCCAGAAGTTTTGTTGGACACACTTCCTTTGTCTGAAGATGGTGTTGCCATTCCTGGCTTAGACTGAAATGAACAAAGTGAACACAAGATGAAGTAATACTCTGTTCACTCACAAACGTCAACTCGCTCTGACTACGGACAGAGAATAATTCCATGTATTATGCTGAAATATATTCCATGGGTGTTTGTATCAAAATGTAGCATTTTTGGATTGAGAAACAAGATGCTAGTAGAATATAAACAACTTGCATTACAATATAAACATAATTACGCTCATCGAGACAAAAAATAAAAACCTCCATTATCCAAAGTTTGTGTCTTGAAATATCAAATATATGTTAGATGGCATAACAAATTGAACTGTATTTTTTTTCAAGAAATTTGCCATTAACTCTTTATCAGACTACAGTACGTCCGATGTATTCAACAAAACAGTCAACAATTCTTAAGGTAATACTAACAATGACTACATGAAGCAATCTGATTAGTCCAGGCACTCTATCTAATGCTCAAAACTGTAATCATGAAGAGTTAACTAAATACCTGAAAGACTAGGAACACATTCTAAGATAGCATCCATTATGAGATCTATTTGCACATCAAAACACTAATAGCGTTAAGAGTGTTTCTTGTAGAGAGAGTTTTATTGTATAGCTTTGGCTGCTTCAGTGAGGTCGTGTACTGGAATCCACTTAAATGTCAGAGCGGATAATTGTTGGTTATTGTCAAGAAATGTCAAAAAACAAATCAATTCATATCAAACCATATAAAATAACCCACAAAATGTCATGATTTGTTGTTGTATTCCTGGATATTGCCATTAACAATTAGCAAAATTAATTCCCGGTTGCTTGAACCTGCATTTTTCTATCTGAAAATCAACCCAATTTAATCAATTCAGTTGCCTTATCAGAAATTTCTGTTGAGCTGCCTTACTCTGAGACTCTCCGCTTAGCACGATTAGCTTATAAGAGCGGTTACGACTAACGCCTACTGGAATATCCGCTTATCATAATTTAGGTTGAGGTTTTGGCATCAAGTGTGCTCCACTGTATTTACACTCACGGCTTTTGAGAAACTTAAGGATAATTCTGTACTTTTGCACTAAAAAATGTGAGCAATGCAGATCACTAATACACTTCGTCAAATAAGTGCATAAAAAATGGCAATAAGATAGCAGATGCTATTTCAACAATTTCACTAAATGAAGGGGTCTGCAATAACTCATGTATGCAGAGTCGCAATAAGCTGGTAAAGGTTAGATTAAAACCGCTGAGTGGTTTTCACTATTTTAAAGGAGACGTGAAAAAGGGAAATGCCACAATATAGCAGAATGTGAATTTGTTCTGGCGAGTGCTCTTCGTATTTCAACAGAGGCTCAGGTGTCAAATTCCATGCAGTTAATAGATTCTTTAAACAGGTTTGGAAAATACAGATGTGTACATTTATATTTAAAAGCAAATAATGCAAAAAAGAAGCTCAGTCATGAGTTGGAGTAGAATGTCTGAGTAAAGTTTGCCCCACAGACACACAGTCAGATATTAAAACATAACAATTGCTGCAGTGGATGGGACCATCAAAAGTTGGCAAGGCACATTAATTTTCTTCTTGACAAAAAATGATTATTAAATTTCACGAATAAATAATTCTTCTGGCAATTTAACCAATAGAGGGGTGGATGCCAGGCTATGAACAAAGATGGCCGTAAGAAGAACTCATGCATGTTTATGAGGGCGCACAATAAAAAACAAAACTGAAAAAGCTGAAGCCTTAGTCACACAAACCTCTTACCAGTTGTTTGGCAAGGTTTTTATCAATTAATTAATTAATTATAATCAAACAAGCACACAATGCGTTAGTTAATACCTTCCTCTGGATTAGCTCCTGAGGAAAACAAAACGTGATGAAAGACATTTCAACAGGCGTGCGTAGTCATTACGAGAATTTTTCACACAGTCAAAAGGCATTAAAACATTACATTAGGTATGAGTATTCAATTATGGCATACATTATCCAAACCCAATATTTACCACATCATTATAATTTTGTACAATGCATGTCTAATACATGAACTGCCACATTTCACAGAACGAAATTGCTTAATGTAAAAATTCTCCAATTTGAGACAGTCTCTAGAATCTGGGACATGTAAATTCACAGAAAATTGATTTTTCTTCATTCTGGAATTTGTAGCAAGGGCAATTTTGGTGTTGATGATATTTCTCAAATTTCAGACAATGTATTTTCAATCTCCTAAGTGAGTAATTTTGCATCTTTCCATTGATTCTTGAATTTGGGACGGTTAACATTGCATATTTCTAAAATTTGGGTCAAGCCGTGACCTTGAGCAAAATAATTTTTTCACTGTTCCAAACTGGAGAATTTTTACCATAATTTCCAATTTCATAAGCATGAACTCCCCGATTCCTAAACTAGGTATTCCTATCATGTCACAAAGACATTAATGACCTTTTTACCAAGCGCGAAACCTGATGTGTGTACAAGTGTGAGAACTTTGAAAATTTCTTTCATTCTCACCAGCTGTTGGCTGGAAATGCAGAGTTTTTATCGGCTGAAAATTGGAAGACGAACAAACAATTTCCCACAATACATTGCTAATGAAAATGACTCCTTTGTGAACAGCACATCTGCCTGGCTAATACAAAAACTTGCCACATAATTCACACTCAGAAATACTGCTAAGCATTTTCAAAACTCTTGTGAACCTAGTATTTCTGCAAAAAGATCAATAGACTTTTCTATGATTAGAGCATTACAGGATATACATGTTCCCCGCCATCTGTTGGCCGCTAATGTAGGTGCATGTTCTCTGGTGTCATTGGTTTGTTTCATTCTGATTGCCTAACTAGTGTCCCACAATCCATTGCAGTTATTCCACAAATATCTAAAACTCAAAAGGTCAGTTACACAGTCAGTCAGCTCGTCCACTTACCTGACTCTCCTCAGCCTCCCGGTTATTGTTGACCTCTGGCGAGATCACTTCCTTCTCTGTCGTATCTTCTTCCTGTTTCATCGCATTCTTAGCAGCCGCCACATTTAGTTTATTGGCTTCTATGAAGGCCATCTCTGTACTAATTTCATTGTCAATGCCGTAATAGAACAACCCTAAAATTACATAACATTTTTTCATACTTAAAACAATTTCGTACTAGGTAAACAATAAAAATTATACATCCCAACTCTGAGTTTACTAATACTACACAACAAGAGTTTAAAAATCAAGACTTAAACTAAGATGTTCCATTAGAGGCTTACAGCATACAACTGCCCTTATAATATACACAAATTTCATGTGATCAGGAGTCAGGTTAACAGCATTACATAACATGATGGAGTCTGTAAACCTGCTTAATTGTGCTGCACGAGTGACGGACGGCCTTTCACACCACATTTTCAGGTCTTCTAAATAAATATACTTCACCAAGTAACACATTTACTGGCTTGATAATTTGTTGTCCACATTTTGACCGACTTAACAATGTCCACATTGTATTCCCAAAATGCTGATGCACTCAGGACTGCCCATGGATCATTTTACAGAATAGAGAATTCTGGGATATACAGTGATTTTCCCAGCCATCTGTTGGCTAAAATGTAGGTTACATTCTCTGGTGACATTGGTTTCCTTCTGCTTAGCTGACCAGTGTCCCACAATCCATTGCAGATATCCCACAATAAAAAGGTCAATGCAAGGCTACTCAACATTTTGACCTACCTAGCATTGTCCATGCAAGAATACTCCTTGGGTTGACACAGGTGGCAGCCTCAAAGAATGTCTCTGCAGTCTCACTACGCTCCTCCATGGCACACACAACCGCGTACAACATCAAACTGTAAATAAATGAAAGTAGAAAGGAATCAACTTTAGTCTACAGGGCAATACATGTGTAGCGCTTTCATTTACTACTAAATCGCAATTAAATGTTTGCATCAGAACGTTTATGGAGACACAACTAGGTCTACGTACACGTGTCACAACTTGTCTCTGTTAGAAATTGATGGTAAGTTCCTAGTTCTAGTAACATGATGTCCATCAAAACATTGGAAATTTGTTTTCATTTTTAAGAATGACAAAGTCACGGAAAAATATCAAAAACAGAAGAGAAAAATGCCGAGCTAAAAGAAAAGTAAAACTATAATTATATAGTAACTGTGATCAACTCAGTGACCTTGAACGCCCGGGATGCCCACTTTCAACTCACCCTTCTAAGTTACTTTGGTCAATAGAGATGCACTCCCTGAAGCATTCCTCTGTCTTTGATATGTCATTGATGTAGAGACAGAAAGTGCCATAATCCAGCCAATGTGCAGGCTCGTTCTTGCTGCGGGCAATACGCTGAAACAGCGATGAAATCGTTCACAGTAAAACGAACAGCGTGGACATCGAATCAAGGAAGAAACTGGCCAACGCTCAAAGAGTATTTGATTCCATAATGCTCACATTTTGGTCGTCAATTATTTGTAAATATTTAACGACAGATCATTGCATTGTCTTGCTCTCACAGGAATGTGTAATACAGCGTCACTACAAATGACGTGTATCAGTGTAGACAAGGCTCTAACTACACTTTATCATTAACATTTAATGCTGATATTAATTTGTCTAACTCAACATGAATAAAACTCTGAAATTCACAGCATAATTCACAACTTACAGCAAATAATTGTAAGACATCTGGCAGATTCATGTTTTCTCAAGACACAATTTCTAGAACAGATTAAACTGTAAAACTCGCAAACTAAGTGAAACGAGTGTTTCTTTCACAGGGCAGTCTACCCTCACCAACAGCAACTGGGATCTCATAAAAACACCATTCAAAAAAGTTTAGGCAAACAAGAATTCTGAGTTAGATGGTGGATTTATGATTCACTTATTAAATGGGAAAGCAAACTGAAATTTTAATGTTACGTTAAGGTTTACTAAATACAAATTCCAAATTACCTTAGGTGGTCATTTTCAGTAGCAATAACTCTCCCCATATCAATTCTAATAAAAGCACAATAACTGATCTAGACTGTTCATGTAATGAGACTCATGGCTGTAGACATCCATCTTTCCATTATACTGTTAGAGTGACCAGAAGCGTAGTACACCAGACGGTGACTCAACAGTATGTTTCTAAAAACACTTATGCGTTTTTGAGAGGAAATTAATACATGCCGCACTCTATAACATTTATTTAATAACCTCACACAGAACAAACAATGCTGAAGAATCCCAAAAAATTTCACAAACCTCTTGGTAATATTTAGCGGCCAACTCAAAGTTCTCATTGACCTCTGCTTCTCGTGCAAAATGCTTGAGCTGAGCCGAGTCTGTGATTGGCTCAGGTATGGGAGTCTTGTCTTCCAATGACAAGACTTTGCCCAGACCAACGTGCATTTGGTCAATGAGGTACACATACAGTTCACTCAGGAACGCCTGCACAGAGACACGCACACTATTAAATGAAACACACATCACTGTAAAGTTTGACGAAACATATACCTAACCAATAGATAAAAATTTTCTTGAACATAGTTTTCGATCAGAAATTTACCACATAAAATATTACAACTGGCTGCCATATTTCCTGCCAAACTGAAAAATCTTTGCATGTTATAATACCGACAGTTTTATCTGTGACTTAGGACACAACAATTGTATGTCACATCGCGTGACCCTCAATAGTTTTATTTGTGACTCAGGATGTGACTGACATTGTGTAGGTATATAGTCGTTATACCTGCAGCTCATCTTTGTTATCAAAATTCGATGTTTTCAGATATTTTTCTCGGACTATCTTGACCACGGCGTGCTTCAGTTGCTCCTTGAAGGCAAAGTATTTACCACTTGTGTTGAGTTCGTAAATCAGTTTTTGCCTCCTGAAAATGAAATTACAAGACTTTTTGAAAACAGAAGCAACTTGTTTTAGATAGTTCACCACCATTAAAGTAATTATCTTTTTATTATTTCAGTGCAAATTACAGCCCCCCCCCCCAAGGTACTGTATTTTTCACAAAAAGCGACACTAAGTCTGAAATTTTGATTAACATTGCACTTCACAATTACTGATTAAAGTTACTAACTGTTATGTTATCGTTAGCTCATCACGGTTAAGAAATGATGGAAGTCATCCGAGCAACAAGCAATAATTATAGAACAGAGGTATATTTTCATAGACCTTATCATATATTTTTGATGAAGTGACTCACAGGTAAAATCATTTTGCATATTGAATAACTATGTGAAATGCAAGACGGAATTTCTGGCATAATATTTTTGCTAATTTTCATGAAACAGATGCCTGGGCTGAGTCGCATGGCCTCAAAGTATATACAATAGACATTAAAGGCACATACTGGTTTTACAACCAAAATGCATTTTTATCATAATTGTAGGATTGGAGAGACTTCTTGAAGTTATTACTAGGTTTGAGAAGAACAGTAAAACAACAAAATGCAATATCTTTGTGATTTTATTACAAATTGGGAATTTTCGACGGCGTCTGCCAGACATTTGTTGGATTTAGATCAGCAGTAAAGTGTGCGACTTCTAATGCAGAACTAGAGAGTTCAATTCTGCACAACATGATCGTAACAGTCCAAAATTTCACAAGAAACTTTAACATACGTTTTGATGATCACTGCGGGGGGGCCTGTTTTACTACTTAGGACTTACATTATTTATTGCGCGAGTTGAAAGGCCATAAGAAACTGCATACCTGGTCTCAATAGCTTCAGCGGTGAGTACAAGTTCGCCTTTGGAGAACTCGTCCCCATACATCTCTCGGAACTCCTCCAGAACCAAATTGGCCACACTGACCACTTGATTATGGTAGTCTTCCACTGCCTTCTGGGCGCCGTTGGTTCGCTTCGGGAACAAAGGGCGCGGGGGAATGTACTCAGCAACTCTGAACACAAAGAAACGGAGAAACACTTTAACGTAACAATAAAATGGGGCGGATGTAGGTCATTTGTCAGATACCAGCAATGGACAGGGAAAAATAATTGATTCTGGTGTTCTTTTTTGAAATTGATTCAGTGATGAGGTATTTTTAGTTGAAATACATTTTCTCAAAATAGTCACACGATAAGAGCTGAAGAGGTAACAGAGTATTCCCAGCTTCAGTTTTGCCATAACTGCAAACCTGTTGATAATCAATTAATGTCATGAAAGAGGCGACTGTAGTTAAATTGATAAAATAACTGTGTTAAAGTCATCTTATGTTTGTGTAGCTTTTTAAAAATAATTTGACAAAAATGAGGCAGGCGGTACTTTTTTCTTAAGCAATATGGTGCAAAGACCAGAACTAATTCTTCTATTTTCAATCTTTGTTTTCTTTGGCCTTACCAGAATGCTACATATTAGTGGAGGTGTTCACAGTTACCTTCAGCATGCCAAAATAATCTCACAAAATACCGTTTTCCCCTCAAGACTGCTAAATGCAGCTGTGACAGCCAAAAATTGGATTTTCACGCCGGAGTTGCAGCCCACAGGACAGTAGTAATACTTCGTTGGCATTGGAAGGACCAATAGAGTAATGCAGCTGAGAAAAACTTGTAAAGAATCAGACAACAACCAATAACATACTAACTCCAGTGGCATGAAAAAGAGGCAGCAAACGTGCCCGACGGATGTTTAAGTCATTGTAGGTAAATACAGTGCGATTTGAGTGTCACTGTGTAATCCAAGATGGCCCTATTAGACAGTATTGCACTTGTAGCAAGAAGATTCAAATTTGTATATCACATGAAAAAGAAGAAACCTTTTGGCGAGTTCTTCTGGGGGTCTCTTGGGTACCAGAGGTCGATGGAGGCAGATTTCAATCATGATGTAGGACTTGTGTTCGGCATATTGTTGTCCCTCCACATTGACAGGGGGCGCTTCAACCTCAGCGCCAGGGTCTGTCGGCTTGATAAGAGCAGATGCCTAAAGAATGGAAAGCGAAGAATTGATAAGAAACATTTATAGTGATAATGGTAAACTTAAAGGTGATCTCAAAATGACCAGTAAACTTGAACCAATTATCCCTGCAGCCACACTACATGGTGTTGATCAAATGGGGGACACAAACTACATTGCCTCAAAAAATGCTGCAAACTCAGAGGTTTCTCAAACACATCATGGCACAGCCCATACACCAGCACTGCTGAGAAAAACTTATCAGGTATCCTTCAGCATTGACAAAATTGCTTACACTCAAATTACATGTAGTGGAAAACGCCTATCAGCAATTATGTACTTGGCTGAACAAAAACGACACAACGTTAAACATGACTGTGTTCTTTATTTCATAAAAATTCAAAATACACATTAAAGTACATCGCATTGACCTTTTGACAGATAGTGAAAAACCTGTGTTTAACTCAGAGCACAGAATTGTGGGATTTGTGTCATCTAATCCAGAATCAAGGAAGAATTAAGAAAGCGATTGTCTTCACAGCTTGTCAGTTACTGTTGCACAGATACTGCCAAACTGAACTTCTGGTTGTCATAGAAATGAAGTGATCTCAAATACTGATCCTATATAAATCAACTGGGGGATATAGTTTGGATAATCGACATCCCACAATCCTTCGTACACACTACGTAAAAAGGCCAATTGACTGAGAAAGTATCTGACCACAATGAAGAGCTAATGTACTGCTCCAGAGATGTAACGTACCTTTTCCCAAGTACAATCTTGAATGAATTAAAAAATTACTGAGCATCCCATTATCACGTGTTCTTATCAAATCTGTTCTTGGTTTACACAAACTAGTTGAACTGAAGCCCAAATAACACGCATGCAGCAAATAGTGAAAAAATCAGCCTAATATACACTGCTGGACCAAGCACGTCATAGACTATCCATGAAAAAAGCAAAGAAAGGCTGCCTCAGTTTTTCTACCGTATGAAAGACTAATTTGTAGCCAGTCCCTTTGCAGCATGCCGTGCACTATCTAAACTTCAGAGATCTCTCAGTACGTAAAAGCTCAAGCAATACAAAGTGGAAATTATGGTAATGCAAAGGGTAACTAAACTTATAGGTAGAAGCGCTATCAGGAGTTAAACTAATAAACTATTTGTAAACAGGGGAATACGTCAAAGGCGACTTTCACGAAAACCATTGCTTGGATCCATGTCAAACTATTGTTTCAATAGGGCGAGTTTGACTCCCTCAGTTATTTGTGACAAAACCTAGGACATAATGGATTCATTTGTTGCTTCATCAGCAAGATTTGCTACTGCTGATTTCAAGTGTTGAAATTTACGATTGTCGCTTGACCATGACCATTTACCGCTCACTAGCTAGTTGTGAACTGCTATGACATGTTGAGACTAATTAAGCTTGAGTGAATGGGGCAACGAAATAATGACTTAAACTTACAGTAGAACAATGTCAAAGTTTGGCTAACTTCTGAAAATCGTAACTCTAAATTGGTGACCAGAATCATATGAAACTGAGATATTTTGAGATATAATACTTTGCACACTGTTTTCCAAAATGCTATTGTCTTTAAATGTTCTACTTTTGCATACAGGGCTACCAAAACTATGATCTTCATGAAAAAAAAATCAGTTGCATATTAAATGACCTAAATGACACCTTAGAAAACTAAGACAGTCAGTGACTCAGAAAATGCCACACTGTTAAAAGTAAACAATCAGATGGTTGTAAATCATGGGAGTTGATCACACACAACCCTATTGAAATTGATACACACTGAATATGCAACGTTAGTGGTAGCAGTTCTTTGTGAACCCTGCTCTTAGTCATGCAACTATCCCATTTGGACTGTGTAACTAAACACACGTTTAACAAAGGATTTATGGTCCTGGCTGAAAATATAAATATTTTATTACCCCTGTGGATTACTGAATCATGGAGCCCCCAGATTGATGGAAAGTACCTGAACCTTAACAAGTAGAAGTGAAGGGGGAGGGCAACATATTACGACTGTGAACAGGGCAACAATGTGTGAACAGACATATGGTAAAATGTCACGAAGTTCAGAAAAAAAGAAAACAAATGAGTTTCCACTTGTCTACCACAATCTGTCCTAAATTGGTGAGATTTCGCCATAAGTTTTTCTCAACATGGCCTATAATCTGGGATTTAAAAAATAAACAATTAATGAAATAAGCAATAAATTGTGACTTCAACTTAAAACTATTAATTTACAAGCATAATAAATCATTGACAAGTGCTTGACTGAAAAGAGCAAACAGTATACTAGTCTTACTGGTGGTATCTGTACACTTGACGTCCGACTAACCTGCAAGGCAATTATACGTGAAACACAGCTTCAATAACGTACGCCATTATGGCTCATATAGCAAAATAAAAATACTTGTCATGAGTGGAGCAGTAGTAAGACAGTCACCTTGACATAGCTCAACTTGACACCCGAACATTTTACAATCATCATAGTGCAGACGCTGCAAATCTAAAGTTCCCTGGAAGTCAAACAACATGCCACTTATAGTGACAAGTTTCTATACTGCACACAAACTTTCACAGAGTGCATGCATTAAATGCCAGTAACTAAATTCCAATTTCCACCATGCCACACCAGTTGTCCTGTCTTAGTCAGTTGTGCTAGGCACAACTTGCCCGATGATGCTCAAATTTGCCACAACAAAGCATGTTGATTGAGGCCATTGTGCACACACCATGGTAATTGATTAGAATTCAAGATGATCTAACACAGGACTGGAGACTCTCTGCTTGCACCTTAATATGAGCAATATAAACCTACATTCTTCCCAAGAAGTGAATTTCTTATTTAGAGCATTTATCACATAAAATTGCATGGTCTCGAATTAATTGTTCCATACTCAAACGTGATTCCAAAGAACTGACAGTTCATTGTTCCTCGAGACTATATATAATACATATGCTGCACCACAAAGCCAAATTGAAGAGCCTGGTTGGCTACAACTTACTGTAATGACTTTTGAAGTCTTGAAATCACTTAGTAATGTCTGATGAGGAACTATTTAAGATCAGTTTCACAACAGTGAATCCAAATCAAAAGCTGGATTTTGTGGTGGAAGACTGGTTCATTGACTCTTAATTAATGAAAAGCAACATTAATTTTCCTTTAGAACAGAGTGATAGCATTTGAGGTAAAAATTACAAATCTCTCCCAAGCAAATTACAGCAGACAGATAAACACAAATAGTAAGCTGATTATTGTATTAACTCTCAAAGTTTACAACTTATCTTGGCTGAGATCAACAGTTAACAACTAAACCACTAAGGGTGTAGTCACAATTAGGCTATGGATAAAGAGTTTGCAGGAGTACCAACTATCTACTGTGTCCAACCATGTATTAAGTCCAGGTGGGCAATTATTTGTTAATTGCCAGCTACACAAAATTGGAAACAACTAATAAGCATACCCCATGGACTTCCACACAATACTACTGAACATACAGCCAAGCTGTTTTCTGAGGCATCTTTGCAGGAGAGAGTTTGATATACTCATTGACAAGAAACTTAAAATGTCAGGGGTGGGATAATACCCCAGTGTGGGCCTATTTCAGGGAAGATATGGTAATCTTTCTGACTAAAAATAATGACAAAACAATAAGACAAGTAAAGTAATCTACTTATAATAGCTGGACTGGAAATGTTTAGCCCCACAAACATTGTACAGTGGAATAAATTGGAGTGCAGGGGTCAGGGTAGTGCAAATTGACATTTATTTCCAACCACTATTTGCAGTATACAAGGATGCAAAAGGATATGTTGAGATTAAGGTTATGCAGGGCCCTAGAAAAATGTCCAATTCTGGTCAACTTCGGAACATCATAACTTAGAAATGGCAGGTTGGATTCCATTGAAAGTTTCAGGTACTCTGCTTTATGCACTATTCTCCAAAACACTATTAGGAATATTGTTTTAAAACGTTCCAAAAAATCGGACATAAAAATAAGATTTTTACGTAAAAATTTAACATAGCTTAAAAACAAAAATGAACGATAATTGAGAAAACTGGCATTTTTGAGATTTAATCTTGAACGCTTTTACGAAATTTGCTTATCTTATTGCTCCTGCCGTTTTGCTATGAAATGCACCTTAAGTTTCTGTTTTGTAAAATTTAATAAAAAACCTGGTAACATGACCTAATTAATGGCAGATTGGCATAAAGTCAAAAATTAAATTCTACAGAATTTCTACTCTGACAGAAAATGAATACGACTTTTTCCCAGTTAAAATCTCTAGTTTGTAGATATTTGGCTTAATGAACAGTCTTGTCCATTAAGATCCTATATAACCTTAACAACACTTTTAATTCACTATTTGAAGTGCAGGGGATTTGGAACAGTATCTGGATGTAAAATAAACAAGATCCTGTAATTCGAACATTTCATGGGTGACACATTGACACAGTCAAGTCGGTCAGGCAAAACAATTTGCCACCATTTAGTTATTTCATCATACTGACACAGATCAGTCAAGTAACTCAGTTAAGGCAGATTTAGGATAGGGCCATCGCTGCGTACAGTGTCCGAGAAATAAAATTTGTAACTATAGTGCCATCCACGCACAGACTTACCCTAGAACAAGTTACTCCTGGAAAGAGTTGCCGCAGGGTTTGGAGGCTAGCGCAACCTAAACCACTTGTGACATCTTACTCCGTCTTATCGAGGTAGGGTAACTTGTTCTAAGGTAACTTGCTTCACTTCTAATCGCTGTGTGGCTGCAAACCTGGGACAAGGCGGACGTATCAGCTGTGGTATGCATACTGACACAGCTGTTCATTGTCCTAGCTGTTCTCGGGTACCTAGCTGTGTGTGGATGGGACTTAAGTAGCCCGAAGATACAGCAGGGGTGGTGTACCCAAAGGTTTCCTCCTAAATCTGCCCACAGATCAGTCACACAATGCACAAGCTCCCAATTAAATGTTTAGTAGAGTAGGATACAGGGAAACAGGACTGAATAAGGGATTGGGTTAGAGGGTAAGTTAACTTACAAAGACTGATCCAGCACGACTCGCCTTAGAAAAAGGGACAAACAACTTATTACTAGAAAAAGTACAATTAGACATTAATAAAAAGACAGAACGGAATTACAAATTAATGAAATTGTTACCAGGGCAGAATGGGATTATGGCTTTGAAATGCAACAAAATGTTCAGTATTTTAATCACGAAAAGATTAGTCATCCATATCGCAATATTTATAATGAGGCAGAAGGTACCTTGTATAGAACAATATTAAAATCTCATTCAATTGTTAAGAGTTAACACTTGACACCAAAAATAATAAAAGGACCAAAATTCAAGACAGTATCAGTTAATAAATTCTCAAAATTTTTTGTCAGTTATCAAATGTTAAATGTTCACTACACCACAGCTCCATTACCTTGTCTACATGTGGTTTGTGAGAAGTAGTCTCCTAAAATTACAGCAAGTTCTGTCTTTAGAGCACTTACGCTTAACGCCAATAGGTCATCAATAAATTAACAAACCAAAAATATCTGAGGCACTGAACTAAGTGTTTGTAAATCATGCCATTCCACACCTTCTCCCACAGTCACATCAGACCCTTCATGAAGTGAAGGAGCGTCAAGCACATCCTACACCTGTACGTTGTCCGACCTGAGCCCCCCTTGAGGCCACACAAAGTTCACGGCTTCGGCAGATCACTATTCTTAACTATCATGAATCAACTCTAAAAAGTCAGATTCTTAACCTATAGCAATTAATTACCAAAGATGTAGAGTTGCATTCAAGTACCAACTAGCTTGAAATGAGTCGGCCACAGTGACACGACACACGGGGTGCTGTGTACCTTACAGCCAATAACAGGTAACTCTGGGTTTAGCAAAGACACGTGTCCTTGACAAAAGAGAGTACTCATTAGGGGTTAACTCAACATAATTACCATAATGCAGCTGAATCATTTGTAAAGGGCACAGCACTTGGTATTAAGTCAATTGCTTAATGAACACCGGTTTGCATATCCTGGCATAATTTTTTTTCATGACGAGAATATTAAAGGCTATAGGATACAAGATTTAGAATAAACCAATGGTAACTCAGCCTTTTTGAAGATGCCTTTCTTGAAACAACCTACAAGTTTGGGAATTCTTCGGATATAATTCATTTTTAGTAATTTAATATAAATGTTCAACAGCCAAATTAATCATATCACAATTAGCCAGTCTTAATGGCAGACATAGCGCCAAAGGTACAGAAGTTGGATGGATAAAAGTTTAATTTTGATGCTAACACGGTGCTCATAAATGACTGATATGGAGATCACAGCAAAACACGGTGGTTTCTCTCAAAGTACTGGCTCTCAAGTTCAAAGTGTTTCTGCAGAGCCTTTATCACAATTTCAGGGATAAATTTATAATTTTCAATGCTCTATTTTGAAGATTAGCTTAAACAGGTTGTTAAGTGATTCATGGTGAGGAAAAAATACCAAGCCGGCAACAGTCGCCAATTACAGGGGCTCCACAAATTGAAAACCAGTTTGATTCAGTGGTCTGGAGTAAATTCTGGTTCTCAAAATGCGCGCTTACTGTAAGTGACAGTTACCATAAGCCAGAAAGTGGCACGAAACAATGTGTAGCAATTTTCATGAACTGAACTACATGTATAAGATAGTTCTGTGTATAAAACTTTTGTGTAGTACTTAAAAAATATTCAAAATTGATCGAGAGGCCCAGCATTTTTGAGAAAAACCCCTGAATCATGCAGTTATCATACACCTCAAAGTGCATCAGTCGTTATCCACAAACGCTGCCTTCAGGTAACTCTTACCAACAGAAGATACCCACCACCCACCACCACCAGCATCACCATGGTGCTGAATGGTCAACATCATGCTGGCACAAAAAGTTCTTTAGAATGATGCACTTGACTCATTTTCCCCGCAAAAATGTACAACGTCAATGTTCTTTGCATTTCCCATCTGATATTTACCAAATTGGACAAGAAAACAACAGAGGACTAAAATCAGCTGGTAATAGCAAGTTGCACACTAACAATTAGAGCGGGTGGACCACGAGGGGAAGGTGGGTAAAAAACAGTGTCTCAAAATCACGCGGCTGGTGCAAGGGGTCTAGCAGAAAAAGCTACAAGATACAAACCGGTTCCTCGGATGGGGCACTACTTTCTGCAGTGGGTTTGGGTGTTTTCTGGAAATTCAGCATATCAAACAATAGTGCAAAGCATACACATGGTCAAACATAAAATCTAAAAATAAATCGAAGCAAGAGCAGAAAAGTCATGCGTGAAAATTAAGTAAGCGACTAACTTATAAAAGTGCGATAACATTGACAGACGCATGGCTGTGACAACCAGCCTATAATTAAATTAAAGAAGCAACGCGAGACGTTATGGTCATCGCAAGTTACAAAGCTAAAGAGGATGCAATTTTGACTCAAAATGTGCAGGAAGCAGTTGTAGTAAAACCGAAATTACAAACTAGTTGATATTGCAATGATAGTCATTTGACAAATAACGAGGTGCAATCCTCTCACTGACAAAACACAATTATTTCATAAATATCACAAAAGTAAGGTAAAAAATATTCAAAACAGACACCGGATGGTTAAAAAAACTTAGAAATTGTGACAATTAGAATGAAAAGTAAAAGTGAAATGTACGAAAAGTGGGATATGTTTTCCTCACTTTAAGAAATTAAAGAAAAAAATTTGTTCATTTCCACGAAAGCCAATTACTAAGTAACTGAATTTGGCAAGGACAAATTAAACACCTGAAAATTTAAATTGTCACAAGGAGCAAAACATATTGATTTGTTCAAAAATTATAACTGCAAAGTTTATTACCAAAAGTTTTCCTTGACATGAAAACATTAATCGGAAAAAATTTTGCATGACCCTTCTGTGGGATGGCAGCCAGACTGATACCAAGACTGGAAAACTGAACAAAATTACCAGCAGGAGGCATAATTTTAGTCAAAACTCCCAGAAATGCATATCGATGTCAGTGGTGGTCTCCTTGATAAAATAAATCAGCCGAATTTCATGATGATCCTTCAGATGCACCCGTCCGGACAGACATATGACAGAGATAATGGCAGTATGCACTAGGTCTCATATTTACGTGCATTAGATAGAACGATCAGACGAACTAAGATAATTAAACAGGATGTTAGATGACGGAAAATCTCAAGGTCACTATAAGAATAACATACAGCTAATAAAAAAACACTTATCTACCTAACGATTAGTAACACAGAAGAAGGTCAAATAAAAAGGTGTCTGCCAGTGTGAGTCATAACAAAGAGTGACCACAAAGTTTAACAACAAAAATATCCAAATAAAAGAATCTTACATGAGACCCTAATGTAAGCTTGAAGACACAAAGACAGTAACGTCAAGTTTCTAAATGGAGTATGCAGCGCGTAAACTATTTAAGGATATGCAGGGAACTTAAAGGTGTCTGTGTTTAATATGCTTCATGGCACAGTTTTGCAGAATGTCAAAGCAGATAAGTCACATAGTCACAATTGAAAGCCTGGCAAATCATGAGTCTGAAAATGAATAGTAGAGCTATCTCAACATCAAAGGAATAAGTAGAATAGCTACAGGACTGCTAAAGTGGGTAAGTACGCATAGCAAATTATAACAAACCCATAAGCAGCGCTTGTGCACATTTAGACAAATGTTTTGAAGACAAAAACATAATGTTCCAGATGGTGGACAACTGTCCAGCATTGGTCATCATAACATTCCATAGTTAAAGGGGCAATCCTAGTCAGTGTGCATATCCATATAAACCTGGGTCATAACACTGCATTGACCTACTGGATGTAACTCCGGGGCATTTAACAGTAGTCACTTCCCAGCAAAAGCTATTGACGTCATCTGCCTCGTATGTAATACACACAGAAAACTTGAAAATGATGTGAAATGGGTATACCATTATAGTGCAACGTCTCCTAGAATTTATAAGTTAGGGCATATGACATGACATACTATGTTTAGACCGTAACATCATAATGCCAACACTCACTCCTTTCTTTGCTGTTTCTTTTTTGTCGTCTTTTTCCTTACCACCCTTACCGCCACCTTTTGGGAACGGTGAGGCAGTATTTCTCATCATCAAACCAGCGGCCACTTTCGCTGCTTCTTCTGAGAGGTTTCCTTTGCGTTTCGTCTAAAAATAACACCACATGAAAATTAAAAACACTTCAGACCTCTTAGAATTCAATGTATTTAACCGACGGATACCTTGATGGCAAACAGCGACAGAGTTGACTTAAGCTAAGTGACAAACTAATTTTACTAAAATGAAAATTATACTTCCACAAAAATTTTTCTTATTCATTTCTCATTTTGTATAATTTGGGAACAGTAACAGTCACTTACAGGACTCCATGCATTTTTAAAACCAATTTTCTCCACTAAATAATGTGTGTCAAACTGGTTCTCAAAATGAGGGAACATTGCTTATAAGTGACTGTAACAATAACGCAGATAAGAGTCAACAGCGTGTACCTATAAGATGAACATTTTAATAACTGTATTTTTGGTTGTATATAAGCTGGAGTTCGTTGCACTTGAATAAATGGAATAAACCCTTGCATCCAGGTTAAATTCCCTGAGCTTATATAATAGAGGACTTTTCATATTGGCGCTCTCTCAAATAATGAGAGAGCGAAAGTGAACTCCGCTTGATCTCAACTCAGATTCACCAGACAGAAATGCGCTACTACATAGTGGTTCATTGATTTAATAGAGAAATAAATCCCACTATCAACCCCTCCCAATGTTTGATTAGGTTATGTTTGCCAATTTATTTAAGCTTTTGAGCAGGCTGAAATTCTCCCACTTCATCAGTTGCAGCCAATGACCTCGCAGCAGCGGATTATTCTTTGCAGCGGGAGATACATGGGACATGATGTCCTTGTTCATCCGTTGATCAAGAAGTTTGCCCTATTCCTAAGCTAGTAATTATACATTCCACCTAACAATGAGTGAAAATTTTCTGGCATTATGATAGCAGGAAAAGTGTGAAAACACTGTTTATAACTGCAGTAAGTAGAAATCTCCCAGTGGGGTCTTTAGGTGGTGCTGAAAGCATGTCCACCAAAGACCTGATTGCTGTGTGGGGAGTCATTTTATTAATTTCAACATGAGACAGCTATTTCAAAAATCAGCCATTCCATCTACTTGAATGCAAAAAATCCAAAGTTGTACACAACACACCCACTATAGTCAAATTTTCAACACTCAAGTTTAAATGAAGGACTAGTGTACTAGGGTCAACATCATGTATGCTGGAGCTTAACGAATTGAGTGGTTGACAATTTGCAGACATTTAATGAATTGCAAGGCAGTGCAATCACTACCAACCAACTGAATGAATCACAGTTCACGAAAATGAGGTATAAAGTAAAAAGCACGCTTTACATATTAAACCACTCTCAACTGTGCACTTATCAAATATGACGTGACAAAATGAATAAAAACAATTATGAGACAGGTGGCTAAATAAGTATTATCGTACTAAGTTGGGACACATTGCAGATGGCAAGCAATTAAAATTTGCCAAATTTATGCTTTAGCACATTCAAACACTGTTTCATGATTATGCACTTAAAACACAAAAGAACAAACTTTTGCAAAACATTTTGACTGATAGTTGCTGACATTTTACTACCTCAGCTTTACACTAAAAAAATATGCATCCAAACAATAAATTACGTGCATCACACAAAACCATCACACATAAATACTTTCGTAGCAGTAGATATTTTCTCCTTTTTCTTTAGCATTCAAAAATTTAATACTCTTCAATATTTAAAAATATGCATAGCACTTTACAAACATTCAGTAAGGATTAACACCATGACTCTCACCACAGCAACTCATGAGCAGCCATTTGTAATTTGCCAAAATGCATTATGGGACAGTGTCGTCTCATAAACATTTGGTGACATCACAAAAAATGGTGACTTGTAAACAATATGAACAACATTTGCCACTTGTGGTCACAACTATTGAAAGCTGCACTGGTCAAATGCAACACGTTTTAGTTGCAAGTAAGACTCACTGTCTAACAATCATATCATTATTTCAAAAGAATAAAAATTGAAGTGAGCTTGACATTTAGATCTTTAAAATTTAATTTAAATCTTCTGCACAAAGTTTTGCGAGGCAAGCGCCATCCGATCATACTGAAACAATTACTAAATCTCACCACCTAAAACACAAGGCCTGTGTTTCGCACACCCAAGAAACTTGACGTGAAAATGGAAGATAACACAAGACTTTGCAAGATATCACCGGGTATTACTTAGCTTCACATGTTAAATTCTCATGTCTACGGAACACAGCCAAGGTTTATACACATCTCCAAGTTTTTAGTGATGCAAAGAGAACAGAACTCAACACAGAATAGTATCTCTCCAAGAAAACCAGGGACTGTACGTTTACTAAAATCATAAAACCTTACGTTAAAAACAGTTGCATTCCCCTTTAATTAACATTAATGAGCAATACAAGCTTGTGGGTTTATAAACAAATGCCGACATATGTACCTGTAGCCTCCCAGGCTTATACTCGAGCGGATGTAGTATAAGCACACAAACATTAGCCTCATGACTGATAATTGTCACCGTTTCTTTTTGAAAGTCATGTAATGTATGCTAATATTATTACTCACCTTCTCAAAATTTTCACTCTCAATAAAGGGATACACTTTGTATGCACCACGGATGCGTTTCACTGAAACACAATATTTCACAATTTCATGTCAAAATCACAAAAGGTACACGCTACCTATGAAAATATGCACAAAAAGTTCCAATTGAACAATGTACTCGCGTTACTCTGTGCATTAATGACACTACACAGTACTATTCTTTCCAAATAATTTCAAAACCTAAAGTTTACATAAATAAGAACCATTACAACCCAGAAAACTGAGATAACAAAATAATTTAAAACACATTGCACTAAATACAAAGCTTGCCAGTCAGGCAGCCACTACATTGAAAGCTATATTCACTATGTGAAAAACACGAGATTTACATTTACTTGAATAACATATATCAACCTCTTGAATACGGACACAAAAGCACTTAGTATAAAAAATCTTTGTAAGTCTTTCTAAGTTATAACATCCAAAAGAATATGGACGTAATGAAGAATCAACTTTTGGCATGTTTTTAAAACAACAAAGAAATTGAGAATCTCTCGTGAAACTGCTCTTTCGTGTCTGCGCTCTCATAGGTATTATACTGTTACAGTATTCAGAATGAATACACCAGATTTCAGATAATGATACAAAACAATGTTCAAAAAATTCCTTGTCTCAGTCTCACCTCCGGGGTACAGAAGGGGTGCCATGTTGACGTAGGCCACACCATGAAAGAAAACAGCGTTGTCTTCATCCTACAATGACAAGGGTGTAAGCATGACAATGGCCTTGGGAATATTACCTTGCCCTAACACAAAAGTCACACCTAACCGGTCTGCAGTAACAATTTTCCCAACACAACAGAATGTGACATGATTCCCACTCACAATGTGCTTTCATTTTCCTTGAGAAATCCATGACTTTCCTGGATATAATTTTCACTTCCCCCGAGCTGCTTTACCGCAAAAAATAGACAATAAAGTAGAACTTTTTACAAACAACTCCTTCCAGGCATTTAAATGAACACGTGATAAAAGCGACATGACTTCCGAGTTAGGTGACTTATTGATCTTTCATGGAATTTCCATGTCCCAGGCTTTTCATTTATTTTTAATTTCCCATCAGTTTCCGTGCTGGCAAAATATGTGTTTTGTTTTTTTCCAGGTCTTTCATGAGTGAAATCCAGGTAAAGCTAACAATTAATGAATGCCTGGTCTAAACGCTCAGGATTTCTCCCCATTCGGTTACTACAGTTACCAAAAATAAAATACACCACTTGAAAGAATTTGCTGAAAAAAAACTTTAATGAGTGACAGGACTAAACTAAGTGAATACGTAAATAGTAAACACAGCTATAGCGATTCCAATTGGCTGTAGCTCCCAACCCGCTAACATCTGACGCAAGCACAATGACTAACAAACACCAACATTTAAAGCTGCGATTTGAAGATAGTTATTGTGTCTGCTTTAACTGATGACAAACTCAAATTGTTTGGCACTGATAAAAATTAACATTTCACATTTTTTACACTTGCCTGGCGCATTTAGGTTGCCATGGGAGGCTGTCATCATTTTCAAAAGGACGAGCATTTGTGACAGTCCTTTCCATGTTCAATTAAAATGTTTTGTTACAATTGAATGGACATATTTTCACCATAACAATAACTATCTCGACAATGACAAAGTCTTCAGTAACTAGAAGCCCAAAACAGTCCCAACAATAACAAAGCTGCCTTCAAAGAAAATATCGTTACCAGGTGGTCAGGTTTTCTCTAGATAAGGTAGAAAATAACATCGCATTAGAATACGGAGGATAACAAGACAAGGCATACAGGGGTGCTAGAATTTTACCAGAGTTGTTCTGCCATACAAACACAGATCCAGGGTAGAGGCCAAGGGTCCATGTCCCGTGCATGACCGTATTGCTGTGATGGAGGAGTATGAAAAGTCACCTATGTCTGTCTATTGTGAGATACCATGGGTTTGTTTCACGAAAGTGACTTTAAAAGACTTAAGACAGAAATTTGATCTTGCGCTCTACATAACTATTTCTAAAAAATAATTGCAACTCACTTTAGAAAAGAATCAGCAACTTGCTGAGAAAATTTCTACAAGTTATTTTCATGCAGTGGTGTGCTCATCATTGCATGTTGACTAACACTTTACTCGACAACTGTAAAGTGGGTCGCATAAGACCAAATTTTTGTCACTTTTCATGAAAGACCCCCTGCGGCCATGATCCTGGATCTGTGCCTGCCATCGCAAGTGCTAAAATCACCAAGACAACTAGTAGGCTATCACACTTATTTGAATGGTGGATGTAAAGTATTGCCTCAACATTTTGAATATCCCAAATTTGTGTGTGTGTGTTTGTGTTTGTGTTTGTGTGTGGGGGCATATAAATTCAGTGAGCTTCTTCTTAGAGCATAAAAGTAGTGCAAGGAAAGTGAAGCGTGCCACACAAACCCAACTATGACTAATAAAATTTCCAAATATTCTGTTTGCCTCAGTAACTTTCATTGGCAAATAAAATGACCACACATCTTGCTGAGCAAAATGATAAAATGCATAATTAACACGAGCTTTTCAAGCGCGTGCTGGAGTACATGTCGGCATGTGCAAAAGAGTCTCAGTACTAACCACCCGACCTCCGCCCGGAAATATGAACACCTGGTGAAGTGAACAGGTAAGTCGTGTGACATGACTGAAACCATTTGACAAATTACACAACTCACAAAGTATTATCATAATGTTAGGAAGTATATTATTGTGATTCATTCAGAAAATTTTACAAACTGTTAGTAATTAACTTTATCAATAGTCATACGTCAAAAGATTGCATCACCCTGGCTGTATAAATCAGCTAAGTTTTTTGTTATTTAATAATACCAGAAATTCTTACTTGAGATACCAAATTTATGGTTAAAATTTCTAGATGTGTTGAAGACAGATCACAACGCGCATTTCAATATCACTTTTTGTAAGAATATTAAAATTGATAAATGTAAAAATCGTACATCATGATAGGCACAATTCACATTTAAATGCTCCAAAATCCTTGGGTGCACAGTCCTGTGATGACCACCATAGATAAAGGGCGTGTTGGTTAACAGAATTACAACAATTAATAAAATCTGGAGAGCGTTCCGTAGACCAAGAATCTTGTGAGAAAAGCAAGATCTCGCAAGACATTGCAAAATCACACCTATGAAAGGCGAGTGTTTTGTAAGTATGATCAGGGTTTACTAGCCTACAGTTTGAAAGTTGAATTGTAAGGATTTAATTCACAGTGTTTTTGTTCCACAAATAAAGATTTGTTGACGCAAAGGCAGGGGTTGATATAGGATTTTGTATTTAAAGGAGGTCAGATCAAGGATTTTTTTACAAGAGGGGCCCAGTCAACTTTAAAATTCTAGATTTGATACCACTGAAGTCAAGGGAAAAAAGGGGGGTGGACCCCCTTGACATGTCTATGAATTGCAAGCTGATGTCTTGTGGTCTACGGAATGCAGCCCAGCAGTATAGCAATAGAAAATCTCAACAAGAATGCACATTCAAATCCCTGGACTTGAAATAAGACGGTCATCCACATGCAGGTATGAATTTGGACTAGGTATTAAGTATGGTTTGCAAATGAAATGTCTCCATTAGAACAAGAGACTGCCCACAATTACAGTACCTTTTTGCCTTTGTTTCCAGATGGCAGAGGCATTCTCATCACTTCAACAGGCCAGTAGCGAGTTTTGGCTATCTTGTCTTGTAACCTGTAACACGTATCACTTATAGCACAGAACAATCAAGGCGTCAAGTTCCCAATGTTATGATTACAAACCAAGACACAATTTACTTGCAGCTGTCACGAATGACAACCTATTTAGCATGTCACACACATAAAGTGCATCACTTCTGTCCCCCTTTTGTGTGATGAACTAGTAATAACAGAGTTCACGAAAACAACAACGGTTTTAAAACTTGACATGTTTCGGTGTCATTTATTAAACACCATCCTCAGAAGTCATAATAAAGTGGCCACCTAAACATGTCAAGTTTTAAAACCGTTGTTGTTTTCGTGAACATATGCTGTTACTTGCTATCATGGAGATCTTTTGGTAATAACAGAGTGCATTTACGAGGTGCTCCCCCATTCAAATTTCAGTGAATTATTTGGGGGTATTAAGACCACTCCAATAAGTGGTGGTGTACACAAGTCAAGTCACTTCATTGTGCAGCTCAGACAGGTACCGTACGTAATAGAGGTCAGCTGGACATGCCAACAAAGGAACAGCAGTTGCGCTTCATGTTATTTCTCTTTTCTTCTGTCGCAGTTAACTGACTTTTGTCATTCAAACAACGGAGAAAGTTCAATTTACAATGATGGAACCGATTCTAATCAGTTATTATAATTTGCAATGTCAAAAATGATCAGGAAAGAATGATACCAGGAACCGGCAGTGGTTATCACTAACCCCAATCTCTGTTCCCTATAATTCTCAAACAAAAGAAGCCAGTCATAAAATGCAGGTGCTGTTGTGGTAAGTGCCAAGTGTATTCCCAAGCAGTAAGAAGCCTTGCATAGTTGGCGGTTGGGAAATGAGATGTGGTGCCTTAAATGTGCACTAAATACGATACGATGTATACATTAAATTTGAACTTGGGAAATGAAGGAGGAATGTAGCCTTATTCAGTTTTAATATTTACTGTACAAACAAGAAACTATAACAGCAAATCAACCAAAAAAGCGTAAAGCAAGCCCAACTGAGCAATTATTGCCAACAGTCAAATGCCTTAAGTCCCAAGTCAAATGTGCTCAAAGACTTTGTAAAGGAGAGCTGTAAAGGAAGCCAAAGAAATGGAGACAGACGACTCACGTTTTACAAGCATCAGGCGGAAGGTAAGATCTGCGAACTGTGTTCCAGAGAACGCGGTTTTTCTCGTGTTCTGCTACCGCACGATGCTCCCGCTCCTCTTTAGTACGGAAGTCACCAGCCTCATCTTCAATGGCGTCTTGAGCTACGAAACTGCAATAAAAAACAATTTCGACTGAAGTTTAAGACAGTCTGTCTCCACTAATACAAGTCACAGTAGTTTTCGAAATAAACTATAGACTTCAACAGAACTCTGTCAAACCTGGATATCTCTTTTGCCAAAATCATTTGGAAGCTTACTAGGCTAATGTAGAACTTTTGTAGGAGTTAAATGTGATATTACTGCACATGGTCGCTAATAGTTTAATGATTAATTTAATAGTTCTAGCAATTTCAAAAACATGGATGGAGCAACACCTGTCGAGATTTTGTGAAGATTCAACCAGTTCTTTCTATTTGAATATAAATGAATATTAGTTGTCAGTGCTTTGTGCGTCAAAACATTGTCCAATGTCAACACTGTGCACTTTATTAACCTGACTGTGCACCTCAGAGGCGATATGGACTCTCAATAGAAGTCATAAACAAATTGCTTGACCTACATAGCTCAAGTTAACTCAGCCACATGGTGACGACTCAAGGCCACATGTTGCAGTCTTACAAAACTGACAGGCATAAACACACAGTTAGGTAAATGGCAGTGCTGTCCTAAATTAAGCAGCAACACTCGAATCTCACTGTATTTACCCACAATGCCACATTAGCCGTTAAGCACTTTTGTAACCTAATGGAAGTTTTTTTTTCATCAAAACAGACTCTGGAATATTTACACGAAACCTTAAAATGTAAAACTTAGTAACTTAAATATGAAAAGTGGTCAACAACACAAAAATGGGAACTGTTGCTTTATAGGAAAGAGAGAGAATGTGTCAAGTCTGTATTACGCACCTATAAAACCTGTTCCCAATCTACCATTGCACTAAGCCTTATCACAAACTAAAAGACTTGTCTACTAAAAGCAGACGACACTGTCCTACCTATCAGATATATAAGCTGCCTGTCCCTGAGCGCCCCCTGGTGCCATCCACTTCAACTGTTTGTTGTGAGGTTCCTTCTCCACTCCAGGCTTCAGGGTTCCAGTTGGGAACACGATCAAAGTCTCTTTCTGAAATTAAAAATAATTAATTTCTTGTGAACAGTACCACTTCCTGTCAAAAGCAGTGTCAACATTAGCGACACTTCAGTGCTTCATGAGGTATCAAGCACTGTATCTTAACGTTTTAAGTTCAATTATATTCACATACAATAAATCAATAAAATGAACCAGAAATATCAAGAAGTCTGAACAAGTACACATTCCAGACCTGAAATACCTCTTCAATGACGGAAACCCCCCGACACTGGAAAAACTGTGCAAGATGTGTGATACAATGACACACCAACAGATGTCAGAGCTGTGCTCATCTTTACTATCCTTTGAGTGCATGGGACAAGTGAAAAAAAGTTCAGCATACTGAATACAGCTCATTAAATTTACCCACGAGGCAAAAAACAATACTAAAACGTCATTAAAACATAAATTAAAATGTCCATATGTTCTGATACACCGTCATTGTTGCTGTTCAAACTCTGGAACTTCTCTGTCACGGCTAACTTATTTTAATTCAATATATGAGTACTTTATCCACCACTGAAACTTCTATGACCTGTAATACAATTTAAAGTTGGGGATAAAAAGGACAGGATCCTCTCAACCAAGAATAGTCAATAAAATCAAAAGGGCCTGGCTTTTGGTTCTCGAAATTTATCTAGCCTTTTGAACACAAGTCTGAATTGAGATTGAAAGAGTTAACATGACTACACAAATTGTGCAGCTGTATTTTGTACAAAGCTGGTTGATATGGCAATATTCAAATTAACTAATTATCCACAATAACAGCTGTGCTTCACACATTCTCACAAAAACACTTTCACACAATTCAAACGAACCTGTTATCAGTTGCATCAAACAATGCTATCCACTCACTCGGGGAATCACAGCAAATAAATCCTGGTATCACAAGGGTTAAACCGCCCACACTTAAGCATTATGTACTACAAAGATTTGGCTTTATTAGGCTTCACTACAGAGCATAGTTTCATGAATTTGCTTGTGTATGTGCTTGATTTACACCATCTTTAAATTCAAGTGTCCATTCTATAACTAAATACAAACTGTTGCGTCCATATCAGACTAGTGTTAACTAGCACATAATTTCTAGCTAAGCTCTAACATAAACCCACATTCCGTCAAAGAAACTCAGTTTTGATTTAGACCAGTTCAGTAAAGTCTCACCACACCATATGGTGGACATGCAAAATTTCATTTTTCTCTTTTGTATGGAAAGCTATAAGATGCTTAGTGCTGAGTGCTATCGCTACCAACAGTTATTTTGAAAAATTGTGGGCAACCACAACAGCATTAGAAGCCTTGAAAAATGAAAAAAATGCAGTTTTGGCAATCATTTTTGTCTAAAATTGAACTGCTTTCAATGTTTCATTTACTCGGATGAGAAGTGGTCTCTGGACTTCAAAAGAACTCATGTTTGTTATGGCTTGAGATCTAATGCTACGCAAAAAAGCTAATGCCCAATATCACCAGCCAACTTGTTGAACTTGGTCTCAACCAGTAAATGAAACACTTCTTTCAACAATATCACTTCTGTTTTGAGTGAGGAACATACTGAGACCAATTTTAGCAACGTAAGTGCTCTAAATCAAAAGTTCGGTTTTTGACGGAAGATGGGTTCATAGCCAATATACTTTTAATAGTCAATTGTCAGGCATTACACAGTGCAGTCTTTTCACAAGCCATAGGCTAAGCCTTAGTTTTGCAACAGGTTGTGAACTATGGTACGCTTGACTGGTGTTCAAGTTTGATGTGGCAGGATGAGGAGTGTTATCACATCATATCATACAACCACCAATACCTCATCACACATGACAGCTGCATGCTCGTGTCCCCCTGCTGATTTACGTCGGTGCTTAGAGTGGTCCAACATCTAATATTTCATTCATGAAAACCAAAGGAATATTTACGCATAGCTGAAAACTTTTAAATAACATCTCAAACACAAGAGAAGGTCACTTCAAAAACAATCTCGTCCTTCCTGTTTCTTTCAATAGGAACATGACAACACTAAATAAGAACCAACAAAAAGCAAACGTACCTAGTACATTAAAATTTATAGAAAAAATAGCTACAACCAGGTTTTGAATCCTCCCCAACACAGCCTCTCCCAGATTGGGAATGCGCCAACATGACAAGCAAGCTCAAGCATCAAAACCCCGTCTGATCCAGTTGTCTGGCTGATGAAAGATTTGAATGGGACATATGGGAACTATGCCACCAACAAACTCTTAAACATTGAGTTGTAACAATTTATATTTTAAAGTAACATCGTGTTAACTAGTCTAATCAGCATATAGCTCAATTATCACACGTACGTGTGCTAAGAAACTGGACCAGGTAAAGATTTTTTCAAATAAGAGATCTTGCCAGATGTCCTGATTTCAACAGAAATTAGTACGGTGCCCTCTGGTGTATAGTTATGTACTTAGATCAAAAATGAATTTGGTTAAGGCAACCAACACAACACCAGTGGTAGTGCAAAATCAAATCAAATCAAAACTATGAGCAGCTTAGATGAACTGCGAAATATCACAAAAATTCTTGAAACAGTCCAGTACATGCAAGTCTTCTGTATCCCATAAAGAACACAGCACTCCATATGAGACATCTTTAATACCTCAAAATGTCTCTTTCTGGTCCCCGTCTGGGTATTCAGCAGACTTCAATATTTCCCAACTAAATTGTTCAAAATACACACCATCTCACTTAACTTGTCATTGCATAACTTGTCAGTAGTCTAAACAAGTCGTCACCTTCCTTTCTATCCCAATTACATGCCCATACATGCACAAATGAGTGCATAATTCATCACTCTTTGGTGGCAAGTTAAGAGTGATGGCGTGCAATATCCTGTCCTGTGCAAAAATCTCAGGAACTCAATATAAAAGAAAAAAAACAAAAACAAAACCCAACTAGAACCCAACCAATTAGTAATACAAAGTCAATCAGCAGTATCCCATCCATTACCTCAGCTCCCACTGGTAGGGGGGTACACGCCGTATACAGGTATTGCTGGCCAGTCAATTGGAATGCTTCAGGTGGTGAGAACAGGGACTCAACAGTAATGGACGCTAGGTTGGCATTGTTGAGCTGCTGCTCAGATAACAAGGGCTCGTTGACGGACAACTGGATGTCCAATTCAGGCTGAAGAGATAGAACAGCAAAAGAATACAGACACGTCACTTAACATCAAATGATCATGCGTACTCACTCGGCAGTACACAGTTAAATGAATATGCACAGTATTCAGTATCATAGACGGTATATATAGTTTGGGATAGGCATTTTGGCTGATAGCTTAATCCTGTGCAACAGTCCAATCAAATACTATACCAAGATGAATTTTCAATTTCACAATGGATTTGCGTATGACCATAAACTGGTAAATACAGCAGGATGCCTTTAAAAGGATACACCATCATAGTATTAATGACACTCAAGGAAGTTTCCCTACAAAGTAGTCTAAATCAGAAACAATTATCAACAGTTGGAACGTGTTAATCAGCATTTGGAGGGGAAAACTATGCACCTTGCAATCAAGAAGATCTAGCAAGTCATGAGTGAGGAAACCCAACACAATTTACGAAAGACAAAACATTAGCGGCATCCTCTAAAAATGACATGCTAGCCTAGTGCTGTAAATACTTTTGGCCAAGTCTATAGGGATTATTACCCTAATCCATGAGTCGCACAATCAATAGATCTCAACACAAATTACCTTAGGGCTGTCAGCCGGTAAGTTCTCCAGCACAGAGCCAGGCACGGGGTGGATGACAAGCGTGCTGCGATGTTTTGTCTCACCCTTTACCATAGGCAGAAGGTCCACTGTGCACTGGCCCAAGACGACAGTCTTTTCTTCTTTCTGTTTCTTCTCCTTTGGAAGAACTTCTATCACTGTCACTGTTGGATTTCAACAGAACTTCTATCACAGAGACATGCTTCCCAGCACATAAGACTGAAGAATACTATATTTCTTCAAACAAACAAGAAATCACCAGTAGTTTGTGTTTTGTTAGAAATTCATGTTTTTAATTCATTGGTACAAAATTGACACACTTCAGAAAAAATTACGACCAACCAATTATAGTGAATGATTTTTCACTCATTTGAGAATTCAGAAAATACAACTAAACTTTCATGAGTTGACAATGAACAGTTAAAACAAACAGTTAAAATGAACAGTTAAAACAAACAGTTAAAATGAACAGTTAAAATGTTATTTGAAACTTATTAAACACTACGAACGTCAACTGTCCTAAGACTACTTCAACTCAACAGCTGACTACAAGTTCAACGTCCTGTCCAAACTAATTACACCACTTACATAACACTGGTTTATAAGACATTTCATCCAGGATCTCATAGTTATCGAATGTGATGTTGTAGGTGGCATTAAAGTTGTACTCAGCAGGAGCTTCAGGAGAGCATTCGACTTTGGTGGACTCTCCCAGGTTTCTCTCATTGTATTCAGCCTTGACCATCGACGTGACCACATCTCCTCGGTTCCCTCTCTGTAATTAGAGACTGTCACAGTGTATTCTGAGCAAAGTTCTCACTAGATCTGTTCAAACATGTCGCTGTGCTAGGTTTGAAAAAATCTATGCTATGCTTGAATATCTTGAGCCATACTTGAAAAACCAGTGAGTGTGAGCTTTTCCTGCTTTTCGAGACAAATAATTGAAAATTGGTAGTGTGTAATCTTTTGTAGTAAAACTATGTCATACTAAGCAAGTGAAAGTTAATGTAAGACTAAGAAAACTTATTATTTATTTGAATTAGGATGCAGAAAGGGAGATTCAACTTCTCTTACAGCATGGGACTCACATGACAGCAACACTCACCAGGTGGCGTGCTCTAAGGACAGTGATTGTCAAAGTTTCTGTTGTCCTCACAGCGGGAGCATCTTGTTCTGCCGACATCTTCCAAGCACTAAGAAATAGTTAAACCAATTAAATTAAAAGACTTAATCAATACATGCTTCGGAACACATTTCAACATGAAGTCATTTCAAATGATGTTTGAATTGAAGGTTTACTGGGAAGCCCTTCAAAATACTTCCACTACAATCGGGCGACTCAGCTGATCCACTTAAAAACATACAGAGCCATGTGACCACATTACCCTAAATCAATCAAATCTAAATTTAGAACTGCATTAACAAAGTTCAATTCAGTGTTCTTACTAATGAACAAGTGAATATCTTTACATGGATATTCAAAGTATTAAAAAATTGATCTTTAGCCAATTGTTCAAGTTGTCAGACTCTCGTTTATGGTAGGACCAAAGAGCCATAACTTATTTTTCACTCTGCTTTGACCGAGGATTAGGGAAGATTGCACATCCTTAACAGGTGGATAAGAGAGGGGAAAGCCTGAAGGACGCTAATGGTGACAAATTAACCAGAATTTCTGTACACTAGTACAAGCAACTAAACAATCGTGGGTCATGGGCAAAAGATCTGCTGTCACTAAGTTCATTTTAGCAATGGATTTAGACATTGAAATAGTATTAGTTTTGCAGAAATTTGATTCTCTTTAATACAAACTTATTCATCATATACCTTCATTGAATCATGGCAACAAATATTATTTTTCATAAAGCTCAATTGTAGGCCATCTGTGACGAATGTTCATAAGTCAAATTCTTGAATGTCAGGAAGTGACTACAAGCCAGCTGGATAAAAGTATGTATAACACATATTAAAAGAATTGACGGATTGCGCTGTGGCTCAAAATTGCAAAATATTTTTTGATTGATTGAAATTTTCCAACCTATGAAAGAACGATACAGCTACGCTAAAGGTCAGACAAGTGACCTTTGTCGTACAGCAACATCTTATGCAAACAAAATAAAGCTCTTTTCCAAATTATCAAATCAAAACAATTTTCAAATATAAATTGTATATTGTCATTAACATAGCATCTATATTGCTTTGATTTTAGTACTTTTGCAATTAAAAATGATTATACATGTCTCCTCAGTAACCAAAGAAAGACATTTACTAGTTTTTTTTAGTGATCTCTTTTTTTCAGATTAAAACTAACTAAAATTAAAATTAGATCAAACTTTGGGGTTCTTGACAAAAGCTGGAGCTTTCAAATGATGATAAAATTTTTAAAATTTGATTCCAAAGTTTGAACACCTGCTTCAATTGTGGCACTCAGAACTGTACGGATAAGGGTACTCTTCATGTAGAAATTCCTCAAGAAAGAGCAGTGGTTCAGAGAACGGGCAAAAAGAGAAATAGGCCAAAATATGGCACACTATACCATGGCCTCAAAAGTCAAAATTTACACATATGACCAATCCACAAACTCACTAACTGCAAAATAACGCTGGACTGATGGCATTGTTTGCGCATTGGAAACCAAGCTAGCTTAATAAAGAAATACCGGTAATGCAGTTTCTAATGACATTAAGTTTCGGTCAGATTTTGTTTTAGTAGCTTTTTATCCAAATCGATCGAAAACTGTATATTATACAGCTTATAGCATAAAGCACAACCTGGTTGCCATTCCCCACAAATACCTTCCACCCCTACATAATTCTAGTTCACGTAATTTCCACTCTCATAATTTGAGAGAAAATACATCCACATTGCATACTATGCGAACTCCTTTTTCCCATCTACTGTTTTACTGGACTAGACTCCCGCAACATGCCATTTCACCAGAAACAATAGAGTTGTTCACAAGTCTCAAACATCAACCTTAATCAATAAATAGTAAAATTTGTTTTTATCCTTCCACTAATTAATCCGCTCTTTGTTTAGTTGTTATTTTCACAGTTATGCACAGCTCAAATTTATTCACTAACATGCACCAACATATAAGGATTGGTACTTCGATCGTTTGTTGAACTTCGAAAGAAGAAGAAGAAGATGAAGCAGCAAAGTCAAAAGCTACCTCCCGAGTCCTTAACTTGGAGTAAGTGAAATCCCAAGACTGTTAGACAAGTTCTGTAGATCGGTGCTTTATACACTTTCGAAAATTGAAACGTGAAAACTTAAACAAACGTTTCATTAATCAGTGAACTTCAAATATTCACATAAGGCAAATTTCTACAAAGCTTGTTTCAGGGACTATCTACACCGACGAAATAGCCTCCGTGACAATACTGAGTAGCTCGTCCCCGTGTAACTGTAAGCAGCCATGTTGTTTATTCCGTGAAGACAACACTATAACGTATTTTTCATGAAAGCTTTCACAGTTACAACTATAAAACACAGTTTGAAGTACCTAAGTTTATAGAGGCTTCCTTTTCTTAATATAAATCTTTCTTTTTCCTCAACGATCTCCTAAAAACTTGTAAATAGACAATTTTTGAAAGCTGAACGTAACCATAGAAATTCCGGCGACGCATGCGTACATCGACACAACTTTTGAAGTTTGTGATAGACGGCGTTGACGTCGATCAGTGTCAGAGCGCCACCTTCAAGCCCGGGACTAAACCTAGCAGACGCTCTAGTCCACTGAGACCACCAGCCGATTACGCCGGTCGGGACAGAGATCTTTTCGAACTACACGTGAGGTGACCAACATATGGCGTGAAGAAATACTATTCTTATTTACACCATAACAATTAATGCCAGTGGCAGATTTAAGGGGGGGGGGGA
>NMRA01000369.1:178255-224944 GCA_002633005.1 Phoronis australis | reverse complement strand
AATCAGTCCGACGGCAACAGCCAGCGCGACACAGCGCGGCCCGTTGTCCATTTTCACTGGCAAGTGAAAATCTTTGAACTTATTCAGTACCACAGACAGACAGCATTCATAGTATGATGAACCTCGTGCACAAGCGCAGATATTCGCCGACAGAAAACAATTTTCTTCCAATTTCGGCGAGTGGGTTAATTGCTACTTTTTTGTTGGCTTACTTAGTAATTAATGTTGTATAATGAAAAAATAAATGCGTTCATATTTGGAACTGGCGTGGGTTTCTTCCGAGTAGTGTTTTTTTTGGAATATAGTGGGCCTTCGGAGTAATGCCAGTTGTTCGGAATAATGGCTTCGTTGTACGAAGTAGTGTTTTTTTCGGAGTCAGTGAGCCTTCGGAGTTGTGGGCTGAAACCATGCGATGCTGGCAGCTTACTAATAATCGACGGAAGATTATTTTTGACGGGAGGGCGCAGCTAGAAAATTAAGGCCCGTCTAAACAAAGACTCAGTGCTCTAGCTAGAACAAATTGTACTAGTGCAATTGCCCCCGCTCTTTGAGTGTCGGTAGCGTCCACACACTGGCTTATCAAAGGCGGAAGCTTTCGTTGTGAGCTTGAGAATGAACAACTGGTGCGCCGGAATATGCCGCGCAAAAAGCCCGCAGCTGATTATTGCTTTCGGCCTGGCCCCGGGATTGCGGCCACTACTAGACGTGGCGCAAGTTACAGAACTAGTTACCCTATAAGGAGCTAGGAATAAAGTGCCGCGTCGGCACAAGCAGACTTACTCTGGAACTAGTTATTCCTGGAACGAGTTGTTGCTGGGTTTGACGGCTGTCGTTGTGGACTACGCGAGACAGGACTATTAGGCCTAACTTGTTTTAGGGCAAGTATGTACATGTATGTGGACGGCACAACTTGCCCAAAGGATCGAGCTAGAGAGAGTGTACTCAAAAACACCGAGGCCAGCTTGGAAAAGTCACTGAATGGGGGAAGAGTGGTTTTACAGATAAGCACTTTGTACTGGAGTAATGTCATAAAACATTGAAACCCTCAGGTTTTCTCATGAAGTCAAGTTTTTAACATATATGTGTCAGTACGTACATTACAGTGGCGATCCTGCTGTCAAACTTGAGAACGACTTTGCGACGCACTGCAGTCAAAATGATGCTGGGTTTCATTTCTGTCATAAAACAACTTTAGTGATTTTGAAGTACTTAGAAATCGATCTCGTCTTGTTCTAGTACTTGTACAGATAAGACGTGATTTCTGGGCTCTGAACTTGAAAACTCACCTTCTTTTGGAGTGCAACCCAGATATTTGGGTACTTAACCCATGCAATTAAGTGCCATGTTTAAGTGATTCTTAACATTATTCTAAGGGAACGTTAACAAATGGGCATTGCTCGTTTGCACATACTGCACCTGTGAACGGTAAAACATGTAAATGGGTAGGTGACTGATGTGACTGTTCTAATAAACGCCAACACAAATGTCCTGTTCTTTATATGCAGGCACAGGTGTCTAGGCATACTGCAGACCAACATGTGTACCCAAAGGATCGACAAAGGAAAAAAGTATCATTGGATTGAAGGATAACCTGTTTGAAGTTTGAACATCAAGTTCAGCATATCTATCCCTCACCAAAGCGGCAGCTTATCAGCAGTTTAAAATCCTCTCAAATTAGCCCACAGGTCACTCGATATTTATCGTTATAACAGGCCGACTAATTTCCAAAAGGGACACCAACTTCTTTAAGAAACTGAAAGATTCTGAACTGAATTCAGCCATTGAGTGACGGAATCCCCTTAAGAATAAGTCAGTGTTTCACTACTGGATGGAAGTAAATAGTTAAACAGGATAACACAATGTTAAGTGACAGGTTACGTGCAAGGTGGCACGAAGGGACTGCCAAACAAATTTGGAAGGAATTTTTTCGCCTTGCCCCTAAAAACAGGGCTAGTTAGAAGGTTTACTTTAACCCACACTTCAGTGTGTTCTGACCGCCTTGTAAACGGTTTTTCCAGCTCCCATCATGCACCTCTCTTAAGGACCTCTGACCCTTTGATCCAGAGGCAGTCTACAGGGGGGGGGGGGGGTTCAGGGGGGTTCAAGCCTCCTGGGACAGGGTCAAAAATAAAAATTAAGAAAACATTGCCAAGAAAATGAAATCAGCTACAAAAACTTTTTAAAAATCTTACAGGGGAGGGGGGGAATCCCCTGAGCACTACGCGCCTCAGATTCACGGAAATCCTAAACCCCCTCTTACTGAAAACGTAGATCTGCCTCTGTGATCAGTACCTCCATCCTATATTTGATTCAAAACACTAAGCAGTAAGCTATCCAGGTAAAATTCCCTCCCACAAAAAACATTCTGGTAAAAACAAATTTCACAAAGTACATGTACCTGTCTAACAATGAATCCAAATAATAATAGGACAACCAGAAATGAAGTAAGAAATCATAAATAATGTTAACTTTATTGAACTCTTAACCTATGACAGAGCTAAAAATTGTAATCCTGATGCCAACTATTACACATCTTTTGAACTTTAAAAAGGAGAGTTTCTTCGCAAAAAGAGATATCGGCCAAAGGTGTTGAATGTGACTGGCCTTATAGATTGGGTAATGGACTGATATAATGTGCCCGAATTTTGAGAACCAGTTTTCTTCACTAAATAACGGGCATCAAACTGGTTCTCAAAATACGGCACGTTATATCAGGCTATTGCCACAGATTGCATTTTGAAAAGAAATAGTGTGCTTTGCATCTTGCGTCTTTTTAATGTACTAGGTTCTACTGTAAAAATACTTAAGTACCCAGTATCCTTATCAATCCACAATATGGTGCTTCTAAAATTTCAAATCTGGCATGTACCTTGTTTCTCAAGATGAAACTCCTTAAATGTTCCCACAGTAAACTGAATCTTCCACACAGGTCAGAATCTTTTCTTCCTAAAAATTCTTGCAAGAAAAGCATGTTTGGTAAGAACAGGAGCTCAGAAAAAAAGGTGTTCATAATAACAATTGAAGAAATCAGGCAAGGAATAGAGATCGCTGGACAGTAGGCTTCATGAGAAAAGAATACTGTTAACACAGTCAACACAAGTCGATCATGAAGAACCAAGAATGGCTACCCGAAAATAATGACCAATGTTGCTTCCCCATTACCAAAATTCCAGTCTATCGCAGTTCCCCTCACCTTTTTCACTAACAATTTAACAGTAGCAATATCACAGGAACCACTAGTTCTAGGGATTAAACACCAGGTGGCACAGCTGATTCGCACTCTCCATTGAATTGTGTTGCTTGTGGCAACATCTAGCGATTACTCCCATAAAAGGGAACTAATCTTTGCTTTCCCATTGCAGAGGAGTTGCACACCTCTACAGTTTAATACACCCATTTTGAAAGCATGGCTGTTTAACTTCATGAGTTATGCTTTCCCACTGATCGAAATTCTACAAAACGGGAGTTATGGCATTAATAGGAAAGCAACATTAAATAGGTTAACAATAAGAAACTATTATGCAAGACATTCCTTGTAGTATCTTGGTGCTCTGAACTAGAATCAGTGATTAATCATTAAGTTCACATATACATTAAAATGTAGAATATCAAAATACCCCATATCCCAAAAAAAATATATTAACTCATTTGAAAACCAGTTTATGCGATCCCCTAAACTCATACAAAAGCAACACTCTGACCAGCAAGAGAGTTTTCTACCCAAGAAAACATGACCCTTAGAAACATCTAGCAGCAACATAAAACGATATATGGAAACCTTCATTCTCCAGCAATACCAATAAAAACAAAAATAAATAATGAAAAGCTGAAAATGTTTAAGTTCCTCATTATTCATATTGCATTTTTATATCATATTTGATTTTGCTGCTATGATTCCCAGTCTCAACACTACAAAAGCAAAAACTACAGTACAACAAGTTGTTTTCAAGGATTGTTTGTTTGCATTAATAGGTACCCACAGCAAAAACCATGGAACAAAACTGCAGGTTATATAAACCAAAGGACTTTCAGAGGTTTTCGCGAAAAAGAAATAACAATATCTTTAACAATTTTTTACTGATGCCTCAAGATTGATCACGGTTTTTATCATGCATAAGATGACAGTATTATAAGGTGGTCGCCATGTTTGGTGATTGCTGCAGCGAATAAAAGGGTGATCTCTCAACGCCACTATTATCGTGTAATTTCATACGTTCATAAAAACTCGTACACAGCCAGCTATTGCCAGTACTAGCAAAAGGATTTCTGGAGCCACATTATGATTGGCGCAACTCCAGCCCTCACATCTAGTTCTCACCCTCCTGGGTATTTTCCCTTGTACCAGCACAATCCCCTCACTGGTTTGTCATGAATTATTCTCCACAAACTCCTTGGTTGCCACTGATCCTTTCAGGTCAAGCAGGCACAAAACTGTACAACAGAACCGCCATGAGAGTTGGTGGCGAGCTCTTGAAATCACATTCAATAATGCAGTTCATGGTCACGCAAAAACCATTTCATCCACGGACAACTAATGATGGTGCCCAAGTGATAAAATCAATGGCAGCAATGCACCAACCACCATAGCTAGCAGCTCCACTTTACTAAATCCGTGCTGTTCTCTCACGATCACAGTCCCCGTCGGTCCTGGTGCTGTGCTGTGGCCCATTTTTAGAATTTCTGGCAGAATGTGCACAGTTGACACGTATAAGAATGTTCCTGCACTGAACAACATGGCTAAGCCAGTGGCATTTATTTCTGATAACGTCTCCTTGTCTTGCTGAAAATGAAAACGATGAACAGAATGTTTATTACAACTAACCAGAAGTAGGGCGAGTCATCTACAGTCTAGCCACGGAGTAATGAACCAGTTCATTTGCATATTAAATACGTTATTTTCATTCTACAAGTCACAAGACCACAGAACAGAAGTTCTTACGTTGCTGTCAAACGTAAGATATCTTCTAATCGAAATAAAGAGAATCTTTTGAAAATGAAATGTTGCAAAATAATATGACAAGAGCAACGCGGAGCGTTGAAATGCGCTGATGAATGCATTGCAAATGGTGTGCTTTTAGGGTTATTAATTTGTATCATAAAAATGGCCACTAGATAGCGCAAAAACATACAATCCACCCAAAAACAGGAACATGATATATTTCATAAAAATCTGTCAAGGAACTTCAGAGAAACAAAGGAAAACAGAATAAAATGAAATTGCCACTAGTGGGCACAGTGTCCAGTGGATCCGCCTGAAAGTCGTCGTTGTCTGTTGTTATCTTCATATAAATACACTAACTTACTAAATTTAGTACAGATCCTGCAGTGGGTTTAGGAGATACAACTATGGGCGTGAAACAAAACTACCACTAGGAGGCGCCACAGTAGTCAGTCACCATCATCAAAGGTCATCCTCACACTGAGAACATATATGCCAATTTTCAAATGATTTGGTTGATACAGGGGTGGACACCAAAAACAAGATTTGAAAACAGCAAAAAATGGCCACTAGGTGGTGCAAAATACCTCAATTCCATCCAAAACCAGGAAGATAGCGTCATCGCACCAATAGATGCCTATATTTAAAATTTTATAAAAATCTATTGTCTCAGAGGACCTTTGAAGATACTGAGTTCAACGCAAAAAAATTTAAATTGCCACTAGGGGGCACAGCAGTAGTCAGATCTGTCCGAAAGTCGTCATCCGTAGTCAACATCATATAAATACACTTGCTAAATTAAGTAAAGATCCTGCGAACGGTTTAGGAGATACAGCCATAGGCACAAAAAAAAAACTGCCACAGTAGTTGAAATTGTCAGAAAATCATCGTCAACCATCCTCTTCGTAGTAAGCACATACATGCCAATTTTCACAATCATCCTTTGAGCGGTTTGGTTGATAGAGGGGTGGACACAAAAAAACAAGACTCGAAAACAGTAAAAATGGCCACTAGGAAGCGCAAACTAAGTCAAATCTATCCGAAAATGGGAGGATAGCGTCATCTCACTAATAGGTGCCTACATACCAAATTTCATGAAAATCTGTTCAGGACTTTTGAAGATACAAACTTAGGTAAGCGTAAAAAACTAAAACTGCCACTAGGGGGCACACCGGTAGTCAAATCCGTCCGAAAGTTCGCTCATGCCGTCCCATTCATGAATAGAACATATGTGCCAAATTTCATGAACGTATATTAAAGGGTTTTGGAGATAGAGCAGCCGACGCCAGACGGACGCTACCAGGACAGACGGAGATGACGGCATAATGCGTCCACATATAAATATGTGGTTGCCTAAAAATCAACTACTATTATTTCAGCCAATGCGCCAGTGAAATAGCTGAGTAAAATGAGAATGATTTTAACATTAAGTGGAAGCAGGGTGAATTTACCATTACAAAATGGAAGACGATATGCTTTTATAGTAATAGAGATTGTGTGAAAGTGTGACGTCACTTCACTAGGGGAAGTTAAGGAGATTGCACAATCGTGGTTCTAACCATTGTCAGTGCTCCAGAGGAAATTACACGAGGTCAAAAGTTTTAACTGGAAAATCACTAGTTAAACTTTGTTGTAGAATACACGTGGTTGATATAAATCAATATGGTTCACAGATCCAGAGGCAAGAAGTTTTGTTGAATTTGGGGTAGTTGCTAGGGGTGTAGCGTAACACTTTACATCCCTATGCGTTGCAATGCACTAAAACTAAGATTGGAGACACACACACACGCACGCACGCACACACACATCAGCTTTAGCGTATATTAAGTAAAGCTTAGGAACAGGCGCCTATATGAAACACTCACCATTTTTTTTGAAAAAATGCATTATCTTGGATATAGGCATGTGGGCTTAAGTGGGACAAGAACAAGAACCAACTCACTTGACTGAGACCGAAATATGTAACAATAGCCATCAATGGTGCGGCACAAGAGAACACTAATAGATGCTTTCGTATCCTACTTCTGTCGAAGCCCTCGTGTAGCAAGAAAGACACTAGTCCAAAGGCCGCTGGTGCCTGCAGTTCAAAAATAGCAGAATTACATTTCAAAAGCGGAATCAAGCTAGGCTTTGGTAGATGAATATGTTTGAAGGTACTCTTTCAATGTCATCACTTGGGACTAGAACTTCATGAAACAGATTTTTAACCTAGGAAACAAGTAAAAGCATTCTCCTCAATAAAGATTATTCAACAGCATTTTTTTTTCAAGATTATCAACCCATAAATACTTTTAACTGCATTCTTACCTTGTGCAACATTATGGCAATAAAAACTATCATCTCCACGTGTGTTTGTGATGTAGTAGCAGCAGCGCCAAGAGCCACACCATCAGCTAAAACAGAAAATATGCTCTCATGTGAAAAAAAAACACATTTTCAGTAAAATGTGATTTTGTGCAGGTAATTTCAGTGCCAACATCTGAAAAGCACATTACACTGAAAAGGCCCATTAGTCAGCACTGGTGTCACTGGGAAACTAGTTGTTATTGGTCAAAGCATATCGTTGGTAATATTTTGTATTTTCATACTCGCAAAAATACAATTATAACAACTAAAATCAACCTGCTGCATGAACAACTAGACCAAGTGTTGCTGTGATTCGATGTCTTGTCTGAGAACTGGACTGCTGCGACTCAGGATCTGCAAAAACATTTACATGTTATAATTACAACATGAAATGTGAAGTGTAAATATAGCATTTAGTGAAAACTAAGTTACTATAGGTAAAAAATATAAATTACTAAACCATCGCCACCATTATACAGTATAAAGGCTTAAAACATTTTTCGCACAAGGTCGCTTTTCTTTTTTCGTTTCCACAGTAAAGATGTATTAAGTAACGTATTTCAACTCAGATTAGCGAAAGACAGCAAGTTGAACCTACTTTTGTGTTAAAGATGTATTTGCATGCTCCTATGCTAATGAATAGCAGTGCTGTGTGAACATCATATATGCTAAACAAGTGCGAGTTGCATTCATTGACAACTTCTAATGTGAAAACAAAAAAATCTGCAATTAGGTGACCTTTGCACTAATGACGTACCTCGTGGCTCACATAGCCCGCATCATGCAGTATTATTCCCCAACACCACGTCACGATATTAACTGGACATGGTTAAGTGATTTACAGAGGAGCATTTTCGACACAAAACTCGTTCTTAAAACATTAATTTGGCAAATTTCAACCTACTTCATATTCATATCGTCGCAATATGTTGTATTTCTTAATAATTTGATCAAACAATCACAGAAATAAGAAATTAGCATGTAAGTTCCACTTTAAGCGTTTGTTTTGTCGGGCCCACTAAAGGTAAAAACATTTTGGGGTACAGCCATATTCCATTTCATCAAACTTACTTTTCACCCTTGGTTGTAGCCACTTTCCACCACTTTTCCGTCATCACAAATTTCACAATTCGCCCCTTAACAATACAAAGTGCCACTTGAGGCCTATTTCATGAAAAGTGATTAAGACTTCAATAAATATACACATTTTTGTCTTATGCTCCCAATTCATAACTACTGCATAATTATTTTCTAGTAACTGTTACCATATCACAATACAGAAATGATTTACTGGTATAGTTTTTCCACATAGTATCAGTTACCGTATTTCGTAGAAATTTTGTACTTTTGCTAAATTGAATTTTAATTGTTTTCCAGAAATAGTTGTGCGGAGTGTAAAACCAAATGTCTGACTTAAGTCTTAAGTCACTTTTCAGGCAGGAAACAGACCCTAGAAATTTCACTAAAAATGGCACAGGGTGCATAAACCTTGTAACATTTTCTCAACTGTCTCCGGTTCACCCTACCTGGCCCAGCACTATGTGAATGAGAATGCCCCCCTCCAGACAGCTGGTCTACCAACAGCATGAACACAAAGCCCAGGACGAGCGCCAGGCCTATAAGACTGTGCATTTCTAAATGCGATTGATGATGATGGTCCTCTTCTGTATGCAGCACCTTGGTTAACGCTTTATCGACCACACTAGTCTTTTCTTCGTGTGAGTGGCTGTGCTTGTGTGCTGTAAAACCAACAGTCATTTGTTTACATCTAACATCCAAGGAACTCTTCATGTGATTATTTGGCAACGTGTTTTGTTCATGTTTATAACAAAAATATCACTGGCTCGAGTAGCGTGACGGATCTTCCTCTTTCCTCTTCCATGAACCATCCATGCATTCTCACCAACAGCGCTGCTTTACCATTGATAAGATAGAACTCTTTTCACACAAGCTGTTATTATCACAAACACATTTTTTTCTCCTGAACCAAGAATGCACCAAGTTGCATATACTTTCTTATGCCTCCTAATCAAGAGTAAAAAGATTTGTAGTCCAAGAGAAAGGAATTAGCGTGTTTGTGACGAAAAATTTGGAATGGGTGAGAAAAAGTAAATACAGTTGCTGATTGGTTTACCTATTTGAGGCTCGGTGGGGAGATCTCCCTTCTGTGTGCTGATTGGCCGTAGACAACGTTCATTGACAAGAAACCTTCAGATACTAAAATCTCTGAATACTAAATTCTTTATAATTCTTGTCTTAACTTCTTTGAGTAGCTTTTTCCAGAAATTAAAACAAATGCAAACGCAGATTTTAACAGTTTTCACAGGATTGGTGTTGTTGTTGCTGCCATTCGTGATTCGGAAGCAGAAGGCACTGTTTTGGTTATTATGTGTGAAATAAAAAGTGTCTGTGTACCTTATTGTCAATTCTATTAATAGAAACTATAAGCTTTTGAATTGGAATTGTCTTCAATATTCTAAACTTAATTTGCTGCATAAAAACCACTTATGGTGATTTTTTGTATTATACTACAGCAAATTTCAGAGATTACCTCGATGTTATTATTCATTATCGGAATAGGAAGTACTCCAACTTGGTTATGAAAAATAACATTTCTAAAGCGAAAGTCCCCCCCCCCCATTGCACAATGTAGTGTTGTGAGTTTGTATGCCCTATGAACGAATGTCTTCGTTCAAACGTCAAACAATGTTACATTGGTCAAACGGTTTGCAGTCTTTCCCGTCGGTTATCCATGCATCTTCAAAAAGGCGCCATCCAAGATCATATTCTGCAATGTCACGCACGTAAAATCACCCGTCAAGAAATTGTGGAAAACACGTCAATTCACTACATGGAGCAAGATGTGCTGCGTTTGAAAGTATTGGAGTCCCTTTTAATTGCTTTTGAGAAGCCTGTTTTGAATGAGCGGCAAACAGGGTCGCGCCGCACGTTACACTTGTTTGCGCGAATTTCCCGTTACCCCCCTTCATTAGTCATTCTTTGCAGTACTTCACACCCGTGACCCGGCGTGTCTCACTGTGTGTGTCATCAGGTTATACTCTGTGGTGGCATTACTGCGTCATTTTATCTTCACTTGAGAATGTAACAAGTATGTTTCGAAATATCGTGTGTCTTTTAATTATGTCGCTAGGTCAGTTACTGTATCTATGTTCAGTTGAGAGTAGACCTTTGTTCCGAAAGTACGAACGTAACGGAATAAAGACTGTGAACAATTCGGAGACGATATAACTTTATATCACTCGTGACATTGCAGTGATTTTCATGAAAACAAGTCATAATCCTGCCAAGTAAATTTCTCTTCACCAAGTCTCAAACCGCTAAACCTATCAGCGCCATCTTGAGACTCGTGGATGAAGCTGGGCTTTCAGCAGCACTCACCATGTTCCGCCGTTTCGTACAGTGTGTGTACCCCCTCTGGTATGATAACCGTCAGCGCAGTTCCAACCAGCAAACCTGCTCCTAAAACTGACACCAGCTTCAATTTTTCCTAAAATAGAAACATCATGTTATTGAATTCACTGTCAAGCAACAACGAGTAATAGAGGGAATTAAGTTTCAACAATGGACTTTGCGAGGCCATCCCTAACCCGAGGCTGAGGCAATAGTATTGGCATACAAGTAAAACCTGACACCAGCGATAGACAGATGTCGGACAGAGGGGTGAACTCATGAGTTAGCATCATCATCATCCAAATGTTTGGGTTTCCCAGAGAACATTGAAAGTAATGGAAAAAATTGCAGGCGGTCTGATACACATTGTACCAGACCTTGCAGGCCTCGCATGTGGACCCATTGCACTGATCACCTGGAACTATTTTTATGCTTTATTATATATGGTGAAAACCGAGCTGAGGAGTTAGAAATCTGGCTCAAGGGTTTAGCACTGTGACCTGGTGGGACTCGAACCCACGACCTCGGGTAAAGAAAGTGGGCAATTATTAACCAGGCCACACTGCCTCCTCCAAAAGTAATGGAGGTCAATTATAAATTTTGTTACAAGTAGGCAATGAAAGAATGTGTTGCTGCAGTACTCGTTCCAGATGGAAAATTTAAAAACATCAACTGCATTCAAAATATACTCTCTAACCTAAAGTGCTGTGAGTGTAACATTTAAACCAGATAAAGTCACAATTAGCTTACAGCCTTCTGGCATAGAAGGGATATTTGTATGAGCTAACAACTTACTACTGCGTGGCACAACATACCACTAGGCAAAAAGCAAAATCAGGATTTTTCTTGAGCACAAATTCAAACACATGAGAAACATCTCCCCTTTAGTTTAACTCCAGAATGTAGATATCAATCTGATCTATTGTTAAGTCTTCCAAGAAGTCTTTTGTCCAACATCAGACACAGTGACCCACAGGCCCACATTGATCTATGGATCATATTTCAAGATTTCAAAGAGTCAATACTGAAGTCATTGTTCTGCTTCATGTAGACACACAAAAGGACCTTAAATCAACAAACATGATAATGCCAGTGATTGTAAAGTTGCCTCAAATGACACATCACCATTTTCCTGTCTTACTTTTAGTTTTCTGCTAGGAGTAATATAGTCCAAGCTTTTCGGTGATTCACAAAACAAAGTATAGTAATATAAACATATTATGTTCACTAGCAAAGCACAAAGGTGGTACCGATTCCATAGACACATCTCTCAATTACCGTTCCAATTTCCTAAACCCAGTCGTGGACCAGCATACACGAAGCTTTACCTGTGCCTTAAAATCCATTCACAGATAAAAAATATTCCATACGCCGAACCAAACTTCAGACTTAGAGTTTACAGGCACAAGTTTTTGGAGATGTTGAGTTATGGGATGCCAGTCATGCAAGCCAATTGAGTTATCTTTTACATTTGAAAAAATAGCCTTTTAGGGATTGGTTTACTTATACATGGCATCATTCAAAACCTATAAAACCATGTAAACTAACGCTGGAAGTCTATAGAATTTATATGAAGGCAATACCGAAGATGTGACAAAAATGGGTACCAAATGGAAACTTGGCCAGATTCACAGCACCTTCTAATTCATCAGTAGATTTGTACAAAAGAGTACTGCAACTGTCACCAAGAAGCCTGTTGATCTGGAGCACTGATCTAAAGTTCTTTTGTGAGGAGCAACTAACAACTGCCGGTACTAGAATTTAACACTGGCTAAAATACAGAGACAGACTTTGACAGAACTCCACACTTGCTGAACTTGGACAAACTTCTTGCCTGATTTATTTGGCAATTTAGTTGAGTTTATTTCACAATAAAATGGCACTTTCACAGTTAAATTGTTTAAATGCAAATGGAGTTGCAAGTCAAGTTGTCACAATCTCCATAAAGTGCGTGGAACAATACTTCTCAAGATTTTGTCACGATAAAGATTGAATTTAAACATGAAAATGAAATGGATCAAAATGGATCATAGTGAATTTCATTGTTGTACTGTTTACTTCGAAAAATATTATTACAAAAATATTCATTTGTTAACTGATAATTCGAGGATTAAAACTGGTGATTTTTCGAACTGTCTGTCTTCAGAGATGAAATTCCTTGTGATCAGTTAGGTTGGAATGAATTTTTACCCGAAGAAATAAAGATAATTTAGACACGATGCATTAGGGTTTGGTTCTCTGGTACCCGGTTTAGTATCTCATTGAACTGTGGTAGATTATACTGACTTATCAGTCATGACACCAGACAAAGGACCGTGGGAATATTTAGCAATGGACAAGATTGATATAGATCTGTGTATAGCTTCGATTTGGAAACCGTTGTCGACTGAAGTTGAAATCAAGTGGCAGGTTTTTGTAATGCTCTAGACAGTAATATCCTCTCAACCGATCCCAGTAGAGATGGTAGTCATCCCATAGGCCCTTCATACGGCACAAGCTTTCAGGCAAATTACGCCTCACACTAATTAAACCATCTAAATCATGTTGCTAATACATAGGCGGATTTAGGGGGAGGGGCCCGGCACCCCCTCCCCCTTGGCTGCCGCAAAAAAAATAAAAGAGCAAGAGCGTAGGGAAATGTTGAGTTTATTAATTAACGGTAATCAAAATTATACGGCTGAAACAAGATTTAAATGTGTGCAGTTTTAGTGTTTGGGGGGGGGCTCAGATCCAATTTCAAGTGTCAAATTGGGAACACAGCACAATCGTAACGGAACTATGGCTAAGTATAAGCTCTCCCGCGATATCTCAGGTGATCGGCAGTGGCGCTGGGCACTACGACTTTGTTTCCGTCGACTGCTCCACTGTGCAACGAAGAAAATTACTTCATTTTCTTTAAAAAATGGAATCTGAGTCATGATGGAAAAACAGAAGCTGCTGGTAAGATGTCAATTTTAATCAAAGCCATAGTAAATCACTCAGAAACTCATAACTCTCTCTTTGTCAAACCTTAACTTAAGACAATTTCCAAAGCAATCACGTCATTATTGCCAACACAAAAAACAGATTTGGTCTTTTGGGCAATTGAAGACTATTTTAAATACAACAAATTTGTTACGAACTGATTGCACAAAATATTTAACATGTAATAAGCATTACAAAAAGAAGTTTTTGCGCACCAACGCTGTGGACCATAAACAAGTAGGTCTCTTAGTATCAAATTAGGAGTTAAATTGTGGTGGTGCACTGGTAAAGCACACGCGCTCCATCCGACAGGTCGGGAGTTCGAGTCTGTGGTGCTCGCAGTTTTTCCTGTTTGACACTTTCCGTTTTTTGTTTTTTTTTGCCTTTTTTCTTGGATAATACTTCAGGAATCAAGGAAAATGCTCGATTTTTAGAGGAAAAAACGGAAATATTTCCTGGTCGGGAGGGGGGTTTGCCTCCCCCCATTCGGTGCTATGCGCATCTACGAACGTGTTTTGAGCAAATGTTTACAGACATAATGTTGGGCCCTCCCCCTTGTGATATCCTAGATCTGCCACTGTAATAAGTACCTTTTGCTAAGGTAGAGGGACATCTAATTACTAGGAGGTCGTTGACGTCTTTAACTCTTCCCAGCTTGAACAAATTACATTACCCGGCAATCAAACATTTTCTTCAAACAGTTTTTCATTCAAGTGCCCAAATTGGAACTGTCCATTTTTACACTGCTCGCACCAAGGCACCTAACGTCATATACAAATTTGGGCAACTGAACAAAGTTTGATAATGGCAATTCGTATTTGTTCAAGCTGGAAAGAGCTAAAGATATCAATGGCTTCCTAAGGTGTCCCTCTATATGCTCAATGGAACTTGTAACAAAATGATTCTGAATATTGAATAAGTGTGGGGCAAAATTGCCAGAATAGCCTCCGGCATATGGCGGGCCTATGCCATCTGTGGGATTCATTGGTATTGCCCTGGGCCACTGTCTCTAGTTGAGACTGTCATGCTGAATTATATAAGCTTGCACTGCAACCAATTCACAGTAGAAAATCAATGAATAACAGATTCTATAAACAATGCATGAACCTGTAGTTTACAAAATAGGTTACAACGCCTGCATTGGTGTCCTGGCTACTTTTGTTTACCTCCGACATGGGCATCGCAAGTGGGATTGAACCTGCAAGATAACACCCGACTAACATCGCCAATGAGAGAAGTAATAAAACCCAAACTTCGTCCATGTTGGCTTGGTGAACAGCAAAGGCCATAGAACGTCTAAAATGGATAATTCCTCGCACTGCTTTGAACTAAAATTAATGTGGGTCTCATCCAATATTCTCCGCAGCTTCCATCCTGCGTGGCATCAGTCTGTCAAAAAGAAGAACAGGGGGCGCTTCGAAAGCAACACAACTGTTTACAGTTTCGTGGTAAGAAGTTCTTAAGAACGTTATAAAGACAATGAAATTGTCATCTATACAACAACATGATACCCAAGTAAGAATCAAAAGCCATTAAAGTGAGTTATTCTCTGATAAAACGTCGCATCTTCAGAAAATATCACGTGGCCACCTAGTGGTGATAGTTAGTACTATTCGTCGCCATTTTCCTGTAACTTTCTGCGAAATGGTTCGTATTCGATGTGTTGCACAAATGTTGCTGTCAATTCATTCACCTGTTTTTATTCTATGATAATTTTTTGATGTCGTGACAAATACATACTCTGTGGCCTGAAGACGTTTTTAGACTTTCTTCTTTGAACGCAGTCTACTCCAAGGCCATCTTGATGAAATTGATTGGGATTAGATTTAGATCTGAGTAGACTCTAGTCTCTAGACTGGAGTTTAGACAGTGACCATCGTCTCTACCCTAGCTGGTTCAGTAGGCCTACTACTGAGCCAGCTAGAGACGGTGGACGCTGTCCTAGATTGGTATTTGACTCAAGTTAGCGTTGAATTTTTGGAAAGTGAAAGCTTAAATGGAAACAATTTTAGCATAGCATAGGAGTAAAGAGTGAACAGTTACGAATCGATTGAGGTATATATCATCCATGTGTGATTATCATTTTTGTGGGAGGTATGAAGGATTGAACAGGGTCTGAATAGGGACCTGGCAAATAGACTTTTACTGACGAGAGGATTCATTTTCAGAAAATAGTAATATCAAGTATTTATGTTAATGGAGTCGGATTGTAAACAATAACTTGAGGTTCAGCTCTGTAGTTCACTGGAGTGGAAGTAATGATGGTCTGGGAATCAAAATTATTTGAAAAAGAAAAAGAGCAATGGCTAATCACCAGTGGCCAATTTGATGCAAATACCCAATGATATTCTGACGGATTATTACAAATACTAGTAAGTCTTAGAAATTCCACCTACAAAGTGTCTTATCCCCAAACCAGAACAGCTGTACAAATCTCCAGACCTGCTCCTCTAAACACATGCCATAAATTCTCCAAACAAAGTGACCAAACTTCCGCGTGGGAAGCCATATTTGACCAGTAATAGTTGGATAGGTAGGTCCCTCTAAAGGTTCAAAGTACACTTCACAAATTAACAAAAGATGGAACATTCGATTTGTAAATATCACTAATCTCAATCCAGGTGGTGACATATTTCAAGTCCGATGTTGCATTCTGTTGATACCTGGACTCAGTATTAGGTACCCTACTGTTGACTGGCTGCCACCATTTTCTGAAGTATTAGTTACGATGTCAGTGATCTGTGTTGCTGGAATGTGATGTCTGTTACCGTGGTGTGGTTAAATAATGAACGATCAAAGAGGGGAAAAGGGAATTCACCTTAGAACAGAGAATTTAATTGTTTTCGCACCATTTGTCGCGAATTGGAAGTTTCGCAGTGAACACATGTCAAATACCAACCACAGAGGTCGCAATGAATAGGTTTTTGATGAAATGGACAAGAAAATTGCGGCTGCCGGTCAATTTTTTATTTTAGTACCTTGTATTTTAGTCCAGATATCAACAAAACACGGCATTGGATCTATAATTTGTCATCACCTGGATGAAGGTTAATGATAGATGAATCAAGTGATTTGTCTTTTGTTAATTTGTCATCAGTAGTATTCTTGGTGTTATGAAGGGACCCACATATCCAGGATTCCTCACCTGAACAGCCAATCATATTTTAATTACATCAGAGTCAGCTTTATGTTGTGAAATTCTTGCCAAATACAGTTCGTATATATACCATGTGAATGTGGCAACAATGAATGTCTTTCAAACAGATATGGCTACTTTTGTTGATCATTATGGTAATTTCATATATTTTAATTTATTTACGTTTGCCTTTATATCTTTGCATTGAATGAACAGATGTTCATGGAATGATGGTGTGCCGTCTCAGTTTTGGACTGGCTTGGCATATTTTGTGCCACCAAGTGGCCATTTTTATGTTGCTAATAATTGCCCCAAGAACTATACCATTTGTGGTACAGTCGGAGGTGCATTTCGGTGCTTTGCGTTGCTGTTGTTGCTCATACCATAGCAATTATTTGAAAAAAGCATAGCACTAGTGACCAGAGGCTTCTAATGACAGGTGGTATACTGGCGCAACCATTGCGCTTTTGCCTTCCGTCATTCCAAATTTTACCTCTTCCCTCTTATCCACACCCCTGTAATATTTTCCTTTTCCTCAAGAGCAAATCCATGTAGACGGGGAAGATTTTTGACTTTCATTTTCAATGTCGAATAACAGGGCTACTGAAGGAAGAATATCATTTTAGTGCTACTGTGTAGCTCGTCAAAAGTGGCAAAATCAGCTAATACATAAAAATGTATTGCTTGACATTTATGACACAATTAAAGTGCTAAAATTGCAAGAAAAAACATGTACTGTGAGGACAACGGTGTGTTAATGAGAGTTGTTAAAACGTTTCTGTAAATTTTCAAAAGATGTCACTGTATTCCAATAGTGTGAAAGGTGCTTGAGTTAGCTGATATTTTACAGTTTTATTGGCTACTTTCGGACTGTACTAGTAGAAAAACAATTGCTAGGGTTGATGATTAAGTTATTATTTAAGTGTTGGGAATAATAATTGCTTGTCACATCCGTAGTGCTTTTTGTTCTTAATTTTCATTGAATCAATCTATACTGCAGAGATGCAAGAAGTTGATGCGATAGTCAACCGTTAATTGGCAAATTTCCAAATTTTCCCACGAGGCATGATTTGCTAACAGACTCTTTAGGTGTAGCACAGCTTACCCATTTATCTGACAGACACTTCATCAAGCAGACCATTTATTCTGATAGCTGAAGAACATAATAAACAAAGAACATGTTTCGTATTCCAAAATAGCCTCACAAATGATCCTAATTTCTCATTTCAAGTTGATGCTGGACAATTGGTTTGAACAAGGGGACTGAAAGCTGCTTTGAACTATGGTGGGACTGATACAACATGTGTATGGCAGTGGTTCCCGACCTGAACAGGATGTTTTGCTTTAGCTGTTTTTTTTTTTTACTTTGTTTTATGTGTTATAAACTGAGGTGTTGTACAAGACAGATACAAACCTATAACGAGACGTTAAGACAAAAAGTGGCATAATTGGTTGATTTGGTTCTAGTCTGAAAACAGTTGACACAGACGTGTGCACAGTTAATCGTGTAGTTGCAGCAATGATACTGGTTAGAGTTTTTAGTAAAAAATAACCCACCTCAGTTTTGTTCTCCGGTAGATTTTGTTAACTAGATGTCAACTAAATAATTCCTCACCACTGCATCAATTTTCGGGAAAAAACAGACCAGATTCAACTATTCCTTTTTGGCCTAACACCACGACCATGCACGTTAATAAATGTCGTGCAAATAATTAAGATTTTTTGTCGAAAATTTTGGATGAAGTTAATTTCCTTTTTCTCCCAAACCTGGAGAACATTTACTGCAGGCTTTATTCTTCTCAGTCATTTGATTTAGTACCACAGGTTGTCAGATGGCCCATTTCTTGATTGTAAATGGATTCAAATGGAACTTGCAGATAATGGTATGCTGGTATTTAAAATTACACTCTTAGGAATTGAACGAGAACACAGAACAATTTACTGAATCACACAGGATTCTACATGTACATTTTGTGCGTGATGTTGTCTGTGGAGGGCATTGAGTAGCTTACAATTATTGTTTTACTTTTAATGTTTTTGAGTGCTGTAATATAAAAACTATGCAAACAACGTGATACAAAGCTCTTGGATAACAACACGCCAGCCCGCCCGTGGGAATGGTAGAAAAGATGGCCAACTGCCAGTCTGCAAACTATTCAGAAATACAGAACCCAAAGGGGTCATTGTTCACCGGTTAAATTAAGGAAATGTTGTCAAATGAGAGGGAATTGACCCTATTGGAAAAATGGTGCTGTTGAGTTGAGAATAGCGAAGTGTATATTCATTAGGTCACATGATGTGGCCAACAGATGGTGTGCTGACAGGACTTAAATGTTTGTAATAGTGAGGTGATACCTTACCTGGAATGTTTTTATGTTCAATGCATTCAATTGTCAACTCAAAATTTATATATTTTACCCGTTAATTCTCTTGTTTACCGCACTGTGTAAATGGTCAGGTTGAATTGGTATCCGTTTTGATTTCAGTCACACACAATATTGTTAGTCCAGCCGACTAAGAAGCCGGAAACACGAACATACTCCGACTATGAGACTCTCAACGAGTGCTTAGAAGGTAATACGCGGCATAGATTTGCGTAGTTTTTGTCTGCACTTCTTTCACCTCTGGTAGATGCCCTAATGTGATCCACAAATTCTTATCTCCAGAATTGTCAAGTTTGCTGTTCGACACTTAAAGCAGAGCAAACCAACATTCCGGCACAAAAGCAAGTGTTGGTTTACGCCACTTACTGTTGTGAAATTCGCCTCACATTGTTCCTCATAGGTGTCGCTGTGATTTATGGACTTGAAAAGAACTGACGGCTCGTTACTGCTTGTGATTGGCTCTACAAGTTGACTCGTCACAGTGTGTCATTTTATTCACCAAGCATGATCTCAAGCAGTAATGGTTGCCAGTTCTTTACGAGACTAAACATTACTTCTTAACTTTAAGTCGAGACCAATTTTATAGTGGTAATTGGTCTATTAAATAAAATGTTAGTTTCTTTGACATATAGAGGTTTGTAGCAACTTCAAAAATGTTTTTGGAGTATTGAGCTTTTGCCATAACCTTGGCTCAGGAGTTTTGATATTTTAAAAACTTGCTGCTAGACGTTGTGTTGGGCTTAAACATTGAATAAATATTAGGCTCATTACAAGTTTGACTATCTTGTTTTGCTGGAGACTGGGCTTGAGAAATGCTCTATTATCAATTTTTCATTGCTGAATAGTTATCAAGAATACCGACAAATCCAAAACTTAAGATTGATTGTTGGTGTAATTCTCCCATTTCTATGTCAGCATTCCAACCATCGCCCTGCAATTAGTAGAACTTTGGTTGTGAAATAAGGAATGACGTCATAATTTTTTTCTTGCAAAACTGTGACTAGCATGCTGACTGTGAACTGTAACATAAGTAGCTAAACTGTGGGATGTGCGGTGTTGTTGCTAAATATTGCAGAATTAGAGTGGCGGTGTGGTATTTTAGGATAGTGTCGTTCTAATTCTTTTTGTGCATCTGAAGGCAAATGTTATGCAGCTGTGCTTTTCATACAGTTCTTACTCAAGCTTAGTCTAGCAATATTTGTTTCGGCTCAGTTGGTTTATTGAATTGAGGACAAATCTGTTAAGATTTGTTTGCCAGGCAGGCGTTTTGATACGCATTTCACATGCGCACTCGGCCTAAAAAATGGTGGCTTTGAATTTTTGTGAATGTGGACCTTTTACTAAAACATGGGCTACGTTCAGAGCTATGAATTGTGCATTTGCTGGATTTTGGTAGTTCCTGCCATTTAGTTGACTTTTGTCTTGTTTTCTACTTTTTGGACTTTTTGTTTCTCTGAGGCGGACCTTTTTGCCCACTTCGCCAAATGGGGGGCTTGAGCCCCCCGATGCCCCCCCCCCTGGGTGCGCTCATGCATTTTGCCACATTTGCACATTTAAGTTCCAGTTGGCTCTTTCGGGTGACTGTGCATTGCATAGACATATCTTAATTAGTTATATGTCTCTAGGCAAATTGGCAAACTGACTCATGTTAACATTTTCTCACAAGAACAACGCTACATGTACGTGCTCAGCCAGTCAGTGCATCAGCTGGTGTATTTACCAATGCACTTAAAGTCGCTTTAAATCACAACTTAAGTGTTGAAAACACCAGCTTTCCTCGCAGGTGTAAATTTGTTCTTCAAAGTCATGTCATGGCGTTCTTAACCTTTGTTTGAGTTGAAATTGCTTACAGTGGATCTTGTGGAATTACCGTGACGACCATTATGCTTTGGTGACTGAAGGTAACTCGCTGTGACATGCAACTTAATGGACCTTGACTGAAGCAATAATGACTTGTTACTTCTTCTCTAGTCACAAATCATTTCTAATCTGTCAAGGAACAATATGAGACTGTCATGATATTAGTAAGTGACCTAAATCAAAAGTTTTTTTGTCAACAGAAGCTGGTTTACGGAAGCTTTAAGTTTGTGTATACTCGTCGCTGTGTTTCTGCTGTGTGGCATTGCTTTCTCACTCGTTTGTGTGAATTTTTATTTAAGGCGTGTGCAAGATATACGAAGAACATTTAAAGCGTTGCAATCCTTCCCAACCTTCAATCACATATGACATCAGTCAGCTGTTTGAGTTCATTGACCAGTTTGCTGACCTGAGCTGCATGGTGTAAGTTGGATGTCATTTATCTTCCGTTTACACTTGAGAAAACCGGTTTGGGGTTCAAGTGAGAAGTGCTCAAACACGGAATTCTTTCATTAGTCTGCACAACATCTCGACCGATTTTTCCTTTGTGGTGTAGTCTGGGAGACAAAGTGACTTAAGCCGATCTGAATAAATCGATTTAAAGAAAATCATTTACGAACTTTGTGTAAACAGGGTGTGCTACTTCTGCCAAGTGTCTTTGTTTCAAACTGCAAAGTATTTTGAATTGCTTTGGAAAAAATGCCAAATGGTGTTTCTGACCTTTGGTCACTAGTTCTGACACTTGTGAAGATCAGTAGAGTATATAGCATCAGGCAATGGCTGTTATTCATTGGGTATTAAGAGACTTGTCATTAAATTATATCGGGCTATCAGTCACTGTTTGAGCAAAAAAGATGCCAGAACTCATTTTTACCTAATTTCCTCCTTGCTTAACTTTTTTGCCAAAACATTTGTGACCTCAAGAAAATTTTTTTCTAATTTTAGGTTTCGATGACAACCGAAGAGGTTAATGTTGATGAAAAACTGTGATCTGGTAGACATTTTGCATTTCCAGTGGCACATTCAAAACTGTGTCGATTCACTTATTATTCACTATTTCGTCCACTGTGTAACAATGCCTTATGAGTTTATTTGAACTTTACAGATTTCAAAAAACAACAGGCACTTACGTGCCACACGATAAAGTTTGGATTAAAGACAAGATTTATTCGCTGCTTCGGAAACAAGCAGGAAAGTGATGTATGTCCGATGTATATTTTGTGAGAACATTAACTGACGCCACTCCTGTGGAGAGTTTTTGGTCAGACAAGAGAGCAGTGGTGGTTAATGTTACTCTCCTCATTAGCAGCCTTGAGCTGCTTTTGGTGTTTGTACATGGTATCGTCTATTCCAAAGTACACTTCAGTTTTGAATATGTTTTAGCCTATTGTAACTAAGTATTTATAGTTTTTTGTGAACTTTGTAATAAAAATAAATTGACAAAATATGGCTTTTCCTAAATAGATTTTTGGGAGTACCAATTTGTTTGACCCTCGAACAACCGCCACCATAGACATTGAGAAATTGGTGATTTTGATCCGTCATTTTGTTGTACAAGACTAGGCTTATTTTTGGAATGTAGTGGCTATTGGCTATTACCATTCATGCTGAGTGTTTTGAACTAATAGAATCAGTGAAGATCTTGAAATACACTAGATGGCGCTAGTGGAAATAACTTACTTTTTTTAACCCATTTATGCACTCAGGTAACTCCTGTCATTTGAAACTATTAAAAAGTTGGTGTCAGCTTACAAAACAAATAATTTGACTCAGCGGGCTGTGCATGAGGTCTAATTTCGGTCAGGTTTTGAGTCCAACATTGGAGATTAGACACAGGGCTCTGGTCTCACTGAAAGCCTTGCATCGCAGCAGCACCACCTGATGTCTGTTAACCTCAATGAACCTGTTGAAAAGGTTGACAAGCAAGTTGGAACTGAGAAGCCATCAAACTTTTATTGTAAGAATCAACCTTGCTGGGTACTTTTACAAATGTATATACCGCTGCATGCGGTTAAAGAGATTATTCCCCAATGCTCCCATCAAACAAGAATAAAATTATAGAAACATATGTTCCCTGCCAGTTTTCAGTCAATAGTATTTACATTTCACTTTAAGAATCTAATTCCTCAAGCCAACCTCAACTCCAAGATCATTTCAACGTTTGTCATGAGTACATTTAAAAACTACTATGTCCAAATCCAAGTCCATAGGACCAAATCCAAGTCCATAGGACCTTGGATTTTCATCTGATATGGTTCGGCCTACTTCTGGACATTCACTGATGATCGTGCTGTATGTTGCAGACAGGTGGCGCACTGTGTCTGTGCTTCATGGCAAACACTTGGGAGCAGCTGCATACAAATGTTAACGGGCAATGCAATCAGTACTTTATAAATACACCTTTACTGCAGTATATTGTGCGACGAAACGAACGTCGTGTTGCCGACACAGCTGCAATTGCAATGGTTTGCATTTAGTCGGACGTTGGAAACTTATATATGCTTAGTGTTTGTATTGCCCTCAGATAAGGCCCTCGTGTTGTCGATGCGTAGATCAAGCTGTTGCAGAGTCCTGTTTGACTGCAGTTAAATAAAGTGTACATTATAATCCGATCAGTTATACGTATTCTGTGTCCGCCATTGTCTTCCGTTCGATTTACTTTCTTTTCACGCATTCTGTCAACTGGCTCTCCGCTGTTTCGGCGAAGTCCACCGTTATTGTATTGTAATACGTCCCAGACGACACCAATCTAACAACAGAGCTTTGGCACGCTAACGTGAAATTACCTGAAACTGTAGAAACCAAGTCAAATTAAAGATTGTGCGTTTGAATGGTTTCGGCTTTAAAAGCAGTTTGAAATTGTATTACGAATGTCAATCCTGTTTTTACCTTAATTTTTTGAAATCCAAGTTTACTATCTTCCAGATTAGAAACATTATATTTTTACAATGGCAAAGTTGTAATCAGTTTGAAGAAAAGACTCGTTCCCATAATGTGAGGTGTCACCGGCGATGGAAAGTCAAGAGTAAAATTCACGGATACTATGTGTCCATGATTACTCCCTGACCTACATCGTAATAATGCGACGTATCCCTCTACTAAACATCTGAAAATGTTTATCTGAATTTTGGAACATTCATACCATTCCAAGGCGGCTCGTATTCATTATCACCCTTATGAAATAATGCCTCCAGATTATATTTCGAACTTGGAAAGTTTTTGAACGGATAGTAGCGGTGGATCTAAAGGGGGTTTCGAGGAGTTCAACTTCCGTTTCACTAGTGGGCATGAACAAAAAAAAAGTCCGCTGTTTATGTAAGCGCGTGTGACAGATTGCGTGTGGTACTATTTTAGACGCAATCTGTGCATAATAATGGCATGATATCTTTAGTATTTTGTGCCTGTAATAGCTTTAACAGGGATTCCAACCCATGTAAACACCCGGAAATTGGTTGACGTACATGCAATTTTGACTACTTTACGTAAGAGCGAATGGAACTGGTCCAAGCAATTATGGTTGGCTGATCAATAAATAACTCGTCACCGGTGTTTATGGTGCGATTACGAAGAGCTTTCTGGATTGTTGTTATAACTCTGATATCGGAAAACCGTCATTCTGAAGAAAATTACTCTAAATTCTTTACTTATGAACAATATCCAGTCGATTGTGAATGCCCGGATGCGAATGAGATTGCAACATAGGTCATATTAAAAAATTGACCAATTTGCAAGATATTTTGGTCTATTTGCGTCAACCTGCAGCCTGTTTACATTGGCACGACAGAAAAAAACAGCTCATCACTGACAACCATGAGTGTATATCATACACCCGTACTAGTTAGAACGTTGTTAACACCACCCTGAAGATGGCCGGAGTAATGACCGACCGAAACGTGCCATAAATTAGGCTAGAGGCTGGTATAAATAGACCCGATTAATTTTAGAAATAACGTTACTACATCACCACCTCAAAGTGGTTTTAGGAAGACAAGAATACTGAGAGTTAGTTTGTCGTCTTTAGTTTGTCTTCCTTTGCGCTACCAACCGTAAGATATGTGTAGACCAGGAGGATGCGTTGAGCCACTTTTTCGTTCATGGCCCGTACTTCCTTGAGTTGTGAATAAATTAAGCATACGGATCGCATAACTATATTGAAAATTGATCATTAACCTACCGTAAAGTGGAACAGTCAACTGGAGCCAAAACTCGTTCTGTATCTTAATCTGGTTTTGTTAAAAATATTTGTCAAGTGGCTGAACTCATGCATTTGGAAGATAGTTAGCGTAACGTCAAGGAGAATTAGCTTAGGCTTTTCTACAGCTTTGTAAATCATGCATGAGTCTTGAAGTTATATAAAAATGCTCTGCGGCTTTTCTCTCCAGGCAGTTTCCATACATGTGTCTGATTAAAACTTGCTGTCGGAGTGTCAACCAATCATATTTTACTGCAATAAGGAGAAACTGTCTCGAAGCAAGCCCTCCTAGTGTGTATGCCAGGCACAGATAGTGAAAAGACTGAGATAGTGAACAGCAATTTTTTTATACACTGGTCTAAATTGTCGGGAGAGCTACGGCTCAAGTCAACTCGTACCAATTGGCTCATTGATTTAGAAAACTTCTATATGTTATAACGTGTACACGAGTTAGGTGTTCCAAAACCGGGTTCGGTATTGAAATAAAAATTACGACGAAAGTATAATTTATGCCCTTCTTTTACTTTCGTATCAGCACATGTACAAGAAAGGAACAATTTCGAACAAACGCTCCTCACACCAATCTGTGATGTCCTTACGTTCTTATGCCGAGTACACGTTGTGCCACCTATACTGACCCATAAATGCCATCATCAACCGGATACTTAATGCTTATCTGACTTAGAGGGGGTGGCTGTACTCTCTGTGTGGCTCAACTCACCCTAGTCTCCCCCACAACTCAAAATATTAATTTTGATACCTTATGAAATATTTTTTCAGATGTAAGTACGGCATACTTGTGGTAACAAAAACGAGTGTTTTCCAACAATGAAAAGTGGAAAAATAAATTAATTTACTTTACCAACTTACTCATCTCAGAGCAACTGAACGGCAGCGAACAATGTTTAGAGGGCTGCATGACTTGTGGTGCGAGCCACAGTCCTTTGGTATTTTTGCCAAGTATAATGTAAAAGAGAAATTGTGAAGAAAATACATGTACGTACCTGGTAATGAAATGATCCCACAGATGGGCGGAAGGACTTTACGCATCTTAGAAGTACTTAGGCCAGTGCCGTCCAACAGCTGAACGTTATCTAATTCTTCACACTGAAAGAAGTGCTCCAGGAAGTCAATAATTAGACCAACAATGATAGAATCTTTTCAAAAAAATGCAACGCACGGTCGCCTTCTCCAAACTTTTGAACATAAAGGCCATACGTTGAACGTATTCGTGTGACCGAGATCAAGATGGAGTTCGATAACGTTTACCAGCACCTCGATCTCGGCTAAGACCTTGCTAGAAAAGCAAAACTTCGCGAGATTATGCGAGATTTTGCTGTGTATTTTTAACGAGATCACGTGATTTTGCCTAAATGTTCTAGCCGCGAGACAGCTTCTGAACTCTACCCACTTTTACTTTTGAACACGAAAAGATCAACGTAACCCAGATGTTTTGTTAAGGCGCTGGGCGTCAATACCTTTCGAAACCTATCAAAGCCGACCAATCAGATGTCTGAGTCAATTGACAGATGGCGGACGGAACCGGCAAAGTCCAACAAATGCACCCCATGATCAGTGAACAAGGGCCGAAGCCGAATGGTTTACTTTTTAATAACGTAACCGACTCACTTCCGTTTTTGTCCTTGTATGCTTGGCGCTGACGTCACCCTTTTTGTCGGACTGACCAACATCAATGGCCAGTATTTTGACGCTGACCGGATAGATGACTGCAACACTGCAGTTGATTTTTCTTCCAAAGTTACGTAACGTATAAACGCCGGTTGGATACATGGATACAACGTTACATGCTGAAACGAAACGTTCCAAAAATCAAACTTTTTAATGCACGACTGTAGGTCGATTTCATGGCATTTTAAGCCCATTGGCTAACCGAAATGCTGAAGAATTCGTATATAGGCCTAGTAGCAATCGAATTTTTAATTAAAACTACCAAATTCGGGACCTGTTTTGCAAGAAAAGGTTTGAATTTCGGGCAGCCTAAATAGTGAAACGGGTCCCAGGTGCGTCCCTTAATGTTCTCCTCTGTAGGTCGCCGCTTCATCTACAAATTTGAACCATCCGGAGAATTCAGAACTTTGTCTGTCCCTGTTCCTCGGTTTCCAGTTTGCCCCATGAAATTTTTCCAACGTGCTCACAGTCCTAAGCATCACCCTCTGGTCATGGTCACCGCCTGACTAAGAACGCACGCGTTTCTTCGAAAGGGCCAGTGCAGACCACAAATCAATCCTCTTTGTATTGCATTAAAACAATGAATCGTTGCATAGTAGGCAACGTCGCACATTGTGATTACAACACCATAAAAAGTTATGCCACTAATTGTTTACAACATTAATCACACCCTGGTGACTACTTCGCTGTAGTGCGGATAAAAAGCCTACGTTTTTTCATAAAACGCTCAACTCCAAATGTACTCATAGTCTACTCAATTATTTGGTTGAAAGTTTTCTTTCCAGTGAAGTGGGTTTTATGTTTTGTGGATAGGCTACTTCTGATATAAATGATGTCCCATGACACTTTTATCGTTACACTATTTACGCGTTTCATGGCAGGTTTACGCATGCGAATTTTGATTGTCACCGTTGTAGTCAATCATAACGTTACGAGATAAAGTTATACTTTAAACTATTAATTTGTACAACCGTCATCGAAGAATAAGTCGATGACAATTCTCAACACTGCGTTTTTGGGAAGCGGCCGGAGAATTAAAGAACTTACGTCGGTTTATTTTCTTAAAGGAAACTCGTATGGTAAACCCTTGTCCCTTCTTGGGTAGGAGAAACTGAATTACAGCTGCATTCTGATGAGCCGTGAATCGCTTTGGTATATCCATCCCACAGCTTTCTGCGAAACGCTCTTCCGGCGGAAGAACATGATCTTCCACGGAGGGGAAGTATTCACCCTGAAGCTCCCAGCCGTCGACAAACTACAATTACATATACTTTGCTTAGTACAAAGAAAATTGATTGTCTCGAGACACATGTGTTCGAGATGTAATATCTTTAATTTAATTTAATTAAATTCACAGGTTACTACACTGTACATATGTATGTATTGTGTACTGTACACGCAGTAAAAGGTAGCTGCGCAGGGTTCGATTTCTCAGAAACACTACACCTGCAGCAGCTGCGGTCTGACATTACCACATGTACGTATTATTACAGTGCTAAACTCACGAATGGAGTTGAAATCATCAAGGGCATGGTGCGGTATCACGCTTTTTAAAATTAATTAAGTTCATAAGTGCATTCGGATGGATATTGAATGACATCTTTGATTCTATAATATCTAACCGATTTAATCGAAACTAGCCAATAGCTGCCTTGTTTCTTTAGGTATTATTTAAATTGATACGAACTTCATAAAAAACATCACACTAAAATGAACATCTTGACCAGTCAATGAATTCAGTTTTAACGCTTTGTGGAATATTAGAAACATTTTAAAGGGGTTTGAATTTAAAAAATTACCGTTAATATTTTCTAAAACGACAGATGACTGCATCTGCGGACAAGTCAAAATAATCAACAACAATTGCCAAGTTAGTAACAAACACTTCCGCGCATGCGTGCCTAACAGCTCCCACAAGGTGTAGTTAAGTACATGTATAGAAACATGCAGGGATGACGCATTCACTGAAAAACACGTGGGCAAATGATAATTAGCCCAATGAAAATTGGTGTTTTTACGCGTGTCGTTTTACTTGTTAAAAAATGTTAAGCTACGAAACCTCAAACGTCTGCTAATGCCATGGTATATCTTTGATCCACCTTTGAAAGGTGAATGGAAAGAGCGCTTTTGAATGTTCAGTGGAAAGAACTTAACATATTTTGAAAACTATCACAAGATTAAGGCTTGATAAATTTAAGAAAATACTTGCGCTTACACCGTTCGTAGAACACTGTACCAAAATGTGCTTACACAAAAGCGACGATCCATTCCCTGCGCGAGCGATTTAACTGCTTAAATCTACAAGCTGATAACCGAAAGAAAACAAGCACATATACATACGCTGACTATGGCTCCTTGCTTGCAGTCTGCATTGACCGATAATACGTCGACATGCACCAACACATCTGGTTCCCCTACAATGTACATTCCGCAAACTTCCTTCCTGCCATCTGATGTGTACACGTAGTCACCTTCCAAAGTCTCCATGTGAAGGCATTCTGGCTCAAACAAAAACAGTTATTTGTTTAAACTATCATCAATTATTTCATTTCAGTGTGAATAAGAGTGGGATTTTGCTGCTGTTTAGCTGTCAATGTAGAATTCGAAATCGAAGTGCTTTATTTTGGGATTTAGAAAAATACCACAGTTGTCTGGCCCTGTTGCTGCCATGGCGAATGAACCGGCAACCCAATTGCAAGTAACTGGCGTATTCACAGTTTGAAGAGTTGACCAACCAAAACAGACTCTGTCTTTTCTTGAGTCGTTCGCGTTTCAACGTTCTTAGTGGGAATGGCGGAAGTCAAGTCCTATCACGCCCTTAATTAATTTCTTAACTACCAAATACTGTGGAAATGTAGTTCTAGTAATTGCAATGCAAACTGTTAAATACGCACGAAGTGTCCATCACGCTAAGCAACTACCATGGCATTTTATTTTTGGATTGCACGCAATGACAAATGACGCATGGGGTAAAAAGTGGACTTGGCAATAGCCAGGCAAGGTCAATGGCATGTTATTTAACAGTACAATGGCATGTTATTTAACAGTACAATGGCCGTGCCATGACCAACTTTATTTGCGATGCATAGTGATGTCTCGAGTAGACTTGTGTGATCTGATCTCCAAACTCTCAAGAGTCAGGACCATTCGCTGGTTCCCGGGGTAGAAGTAGAATAAGCTACCGTGGTTTCCAAAAACATAAAAATTAATGCATTTGTCAATCAAGGATGCTGCGATAGGGCCGGGCCGAGCCTCAGTCACTCCAAAGTTGGACAAGACCTTGTGACCTGACTAAAACGAAAGGCACGGGGTGCCATTATTGATAGCGTCTGTGTGGTCAAGTCACTTTATTTAAACACTGAGGTATCTACAAAACTCANCCCCTTCCCCCCTAAACCCGCCCCTGAAACTATATGTTAACTCGGTAAAAATGTATTTATTATTTCTGAAAATGTAAAGCCTGTTTAATTTGAGTTTGACTTCATACCAATGCTCCATCAACTGAGTCGCGTAACTATGTCTTTTAGCAAAATTTAGCAAAAGAAAGACACTATGATAGCAGAACAACAAATGTTCACAAACTTGTTTAAGTCTGATGGTCAGCACGCCACCTGTTGGTCACATCATGGGACCTAATGAACAGAAGTCTGAAAAGATATTTGCCCCCGACCGGGACTCGAACTCAGGACCTTATGCTAACTGCGCATATTTATATGGCCACATCTTGTTTGAAGTTTTCAAGACGAAACGTCAAATTAAAAAACGATGTAGTCCAAATTATCATTTCCATACATTTTAGGCTACGTAACTACGATCTGAAAGAATTGTAGGTTACAGTGTTATCACCAGCGTGATTGGATCATTCACTGTAGTATCGCGTACACAATGACATTCCAAAACTTTGCTAATTTATAAATCTGTGGACTACTTAACCTGAAAATTTCCCCAATGTCATTTGCGATAATATGATGCAGATACAAAAGATAATGCGGTTAGTAAGTCAAGTCTCGCGATCACCTCACAAGGTCTGGCTACTTTTCATTGATTGGTATATTAAACTACTTTGTAGACTGCCACGAACTAGAACAAAGCAGTACTTTTTACCGGAACTATAAAGGAGAGGACTTGAATACGAAATGCGCTGCCGCACTTTCACAGCGGCGAGTATTACCTGAAAGCTCTTCGTTGAACGTTTTCTTAAACTTTTTATGAAAAACACATTAATCACGTAAATGTTTTAACACTTACTAATTCAAAGGCCTTTACAATTAACTGGCTATACAATGTTCCCTGTAAGCGCACTGCATGCATCATAGATTGAGCTGAATTCAAGATTATACGTTCAGGTTAGACAAATTTCCTAGATAGCAGACTTCACTGACTTTGTTTTAGTCAGCAATACATCTGCTCTTCGCAAGAGCTCGAACATTTCTTTTCTGTTTTTTCGAACTACTTTCTATCCCCAAGAAGCACAGTTCTTCTCATTCTCTGTCCGGTACTACTTCTATTTGATACTATGTAGCCGGTTCTTCAGTGGCGGATCTAGGATACCATAAGGGGGCCCAACATGTCATACATGTCTCCAACATGTTGCCTTGGGCAAAGCGCGACTGTATGTGTGCACAGGCGGCCTGAAAGTTGCGGGGACCAAGGATGTGGACCTTTTCAGGTTCAGAAAATGTATCGGTGGAGTAAAAAAAAAAAAAAAAAAAAACGGGAACACGATTCTGCCGATTCTGAGGACTCCCTCATCCGCTACAAATCCTAGTTACTAAACTCAATATTTTCTCACGTTTCACGCTGTTGCTGTTTCACTTTGCTTGCGGCAGAAGGGGAGGGGGAGCGGGCCCCCTGCCCCCCTAAATCCGCTATGTTCTTGATGAAAGAAATATGTTCGCCAAGAACAAACTTGTGGTGCGTGACAAAAGAAATGAGAGACGACTCGTGAGAGAAGAACTGCAGGTGGCATACTACGAAATAACAAACCTCGCGGTAAAAGAATTGTATTCATGACTGAAAAAGAGCACTGGGAGGAAAGATTGCCAACAATGATGCTAGAAACTGTAACTGCTGGTATTACCTATAGGGAAAGCTTGGGTGCTGTCGACCTTTAGAACTTCGTTCTCGTATTCTTGATCTTGATACAAGCGTTTCCATTGTTTATAATGTGGCTGAACCGAGTCTTCTATGTCTTTTAAACGTCTTTGACTGGAAACGCCATCTCTCTAAAAATACGTATATAACATATCTAAGCAGAAGACGTTGACTGGTTTAGGCAACTCTTCTAACTCAAACTCGATCTCCTGAAGTTATCTTTGACATTTTCTGTTTTGCTTTAATACAAACTCGAGATAACAACATTTATCTATTATCGTGTGCTCCACTACATCATAATTTTCGTGAATGAAAGTGTAATACTATTTTGCACTTGACGACCCGACCATTAAAGCTATAACCTCGGGTCAGAACTTGAAATCTCGAGATTGAACTCAAGTTTGTAAGTCAAATTTAGGGATCATCAAGAGCAAATTTGACCCGAATCGCACCTGATTAATAAACCATAATGCTCGAATACACAATCCAAGGCATTTGGCTTTACTTCGTGCTTAAGTAGAACAGATAATGTCAACAATAGTCTCGAGTTCCAGCTCGAAGATTCCTTGAATGTTGGAAACTGCAACTATGAGATGTTACACTAAACGGGAACAAGAACGCAACGCTAGGACCTACGGTAGGACCTCGTTATAATCTATCCATAATCACGTGTTCTCATTTAAAATACACGGCGATATTTCACGTAATCTCGCGAACTCTTACTATTTAACGAGGTCCTAGCGTTAATGAACTCCACCCAGTTATACATGTTCAAGCCAAAAGCATTCAGACAAAATTACCCATAATTCGTCGCCATGACGACTGGGCAGAAGCCGGATTCATAGTCAGAGTAGTGTTCCCTGATGACCAAGACTGAAGGGTAGTAAACAGGAACTCTATAAAACTGGCTAAGCAATTCTGTATAAAAATCTTCCGCCCTAATAGTCATCGCTAGTCATTTTTGATGTTAACAGAATTAGTCGTCATCAGCGTCATCAGGGAAACGGTATTTTGTCTGATTAGGCTCTTCTTGTACTGAACAATACGAATTTATCTACGCTGTCGAGAAAAAGCGCTAAACAAAAGGCACATTAGATTTAGAATAAAATAGCTCTCTCGGCTGAAATAAAATTAATGGATTATTACTAAGTATTTAAAGTGACATTAGTGACTGCAAAAATGTAGTACATTTGAAAGCAGCCCCATCTAGAAGGAATTCGACAGAATGCTTTGCTAGCAGAGCTAAAATCAACTTGGCAAGTAGCCAATCAGGTGACCGGCCTCGCGAATTTCAGTGACTTCTAATAACGTCACAAAAACACAACCAATTTTACTGGTTTACAACTCTGGTCAAACATAATAACTAACCAACAATAACCCCAAAACCGCGTTTTTCCACGATAAAAAGGATTGTGAAGAAGTGATTGTATTCACATAAATTATCACGAATTGCCGTCATCATGCAAAAAATGTGAGTGCAGTCATAATTGGTAGTAAAATTGATTTCAAGTTGTTCAAAATGATGTTATTTTTTGTACAAACCAAAAAAAGTATCACGGTTGTCACCAAGGATTATTAGAGTGCTTAATGAAAGGGATCAGGCGACACTAGCAAGATTTTCGCACTTCCTGTTCAGCACTTCAGTAAAGGAAATCAAATTTTCGGAACAAGGTAGCTTTCCCGTAATGGGAACTTCGGTTTACCGAAGGTTCGCCGAAACTTCGATTACATTTCCGACTACACAGCGATATCGAAGTTATCGCCATGACAGCCAACCAAACGAGGATTACGAGAAGGTGACAAGGTTATGATTGACAAATCGGGTGTCGCAACTGCCCGTATTCCCAGTCGGAAGGACATGCAAACAACTTCTTAAACGGATCCATCTTCGGCGGCGAATTCCGTATCCAAGTTCATTCAAATGGAGACGAAACCCAACTCAAGAAACGCGGTGAGACTGTCTAGCTGTGCTGTCTCAAGATCAATTCAGTGCTCACACGCGGGGAAGCCTTGATGAATGTTATTCATAAATATTTTTTAAGTTTTAATAATACAACTTCAAAGACTATTTACTAAATTCCTAACTTGAATATTTGCTACGAAAGCTCAAAGCAATTTGAAATTGCTAAGTTTAAAATAAAACTATTAACAAAAAGTAACTGAATTATTTTACATTGCACAAGCGTGTTTTTACTAAAGTTACGTCATGTGGTTGAAAGTTTTATACATGTCGAGTTTTTCGGCAAAAAGGTCGTTTTTACGGTTCATGTGAGAAAACAAAAAAGCTGAGGGATTTTGACGAAATTCCCAAGAGGTTTTGGCCATGTCATTAACCTGGGACGAGTATAGGATTCTCTATTTACGTCCGTCTATTGAGAGCACGTCGGCTACGCTACAATAACGCGTTTTGCGAGTGTCGCGTGATCATATATCGTTGCCGCAACCCCTACCGATAACTTTGACGAAGCTTCGTCTTTAGTTTTCCCACTATGCCTACCACTGGAGGTTCGGTGAGCACTGAAGCTTCGTTTTTAAATCCTACTATTTTAAGCGAAGTTTCGCATGAAGATTAACTACCGGAGTTAACTTTTGACTTCGGTAAAAGCGTAGTTTCGCTTCTAATGGGAAAGCGACTCAATTTGTATAAGACTAGTGCGGGTTTTATCTGTTAGGAGATTAATGGCAGAGTCCTGAACAGCAAACGTCGACTTTGTCACGTCTCACTCAGGATTGAAAACGCTTCACTTCAAAGAAAGATGTGATCTGACAGCAGTTTGGTTTCCAGACTGCTTTAACCGGTACTTGTTCAAACCAAACATTCAAACCAACCTAAGCACAAAAAGCTGTTGGAAGTGTCGTAGCAAAAAGTTTGGTCGCCTGCTCAAGTTAACATGAGGAGCGTCCTACACAAAATAACAATTAATTAAAGGTCCTACACAAAATAACAATTAATTAAAGGAAATGTTTCTGTAGGAAAGATATATTACACGCACTTTCCACGATACGAACTGACACTGTCGCTGTAGAACTTAATATTTGTATATAAATAGTTGAGAGTTCGTGCGTGATCTTGTAACTGCAAGGTACATGTAATGCCTTAATCCTTTGTCATGCGCCGGGCACACACCAAGTATACATGTAGCAGTTACAGTAGTGTTCAATGGTAAACCCGCTACACAGTGTGTAAGTTTGTGCGAACGTGCATGGGCAAGAAACATAGTACGTGATTTGCACATTTGTCCTCAAATTACATTTCAGAATAACATTTAATAATTGATAAATATATTATATCACGAATATGTGTTAGTTAGGTCATCGATTGCACTAATTAAGAGTTGCCAATTACGAGATGTAACAGGAAACTGTTCGATATATCACTTTTTCTACACTGAGCAAACACGTACCGCCAGTCAAGTGCCTAAAATCACCATTTACCATGTTTTGACAACTGACTGACACTGAATGTCACTGTTGTGAATTCAATATCCCCGAAACGAGAAAATATAAGAAGGCGACTCCAATTGAAAGTTTGTTAGTTCAGACATGAGTGTGAGCCTACTCAGCGCCAATCTCTATGGTCTTCAGTTGTCCACCAACACCCGAGCTTCGTGCACAAACGTGTGATACATCCGCGCTTCGATCTCCGATGTCCCATGGGAGAGGCACGGCAGGGTCAAAATACTAAGTTGTGACAATCACCACAAACGCAACACTTCGCCAATTCCTTATTATGCAGTCATAAACCAAGGGAAAGCAAGAGCAATAGTCTGACAACTTTTCACACTAAACACATGATAGTGTACATTGGAGGATGATTAGCGCTGTGATTGGTTGTTGCATCTATCGACCAATGAGTGCTCCGCGCCGCCACTCGAGATCAACTAATCGTCAGATAGTGTTTGCGGGTCTTCTAAATTGATAGCTGATCGACTGGTGGAGCTGTTTCTGGTATTTTTGGTATGAAATTGACGATTTTAAGCACTTTAAAATGTTCATTAACCTGCTTTCCAACATCACTACAGCTTTCGATTTAGACCGTTACGAACTTGGTCTCTAACAGCGGACTTTGGTGCTCTCTAGGATAATGAGAGCATGAAAGTGACCTCCGCTTGTTCCCGACTCTGATTTGCGGGGTGGACAGAAATTCAATCACTACATAGTGCTTCACCAGTTTAAAGACAGAGGGATACGTTCCATTGTCAACCTCTCTCAATGTCTGATTAGTTTAAGTACACAAATTTATTTGAGCTTTTTGACATCGGTTGGGATCGACATTTTCCCACTTTATCAGCCGCACCCACTGGCTTTAGCGCTAATTCTTCGCAGTCCCGGTAAAGGTAAATGCACTGGGCACCATGCCCTTGTCCATCCATTGATATTTCAAAACATTTGTCTTTTACTGCAAAGCATTGGTACATCCCATCGCACAGCAGTGAAAATTTGCCGGCGTTATAATAACATTAATATGGTGGGCCGTTGAGGGGAAAGTGTCGCCGGAAAATTACGCTCGTAATTACGAGCTTAAATTAAATTGCAGGTGTGTCGCCGTACAATTACGCTCGTAAATTAAATGGGGAAAAGTTTCGCCATAAAATTACGCTCGTAATTACGAGCGTAAGTTAAATTGCAAAAGTGTTGCAGTAAAATTATGCATCAAGTAAATTAAAAGGGGGAAATGTCGCCGTAAATTACGCTCGTAAAATACCTTAAGAATGTTCCAAATTTAAACCAATCAGTGATGACCTAACATACACGACTATTGCTGGGCAGCTCGTTCTTGCACAATCGCTGACATGGCAGCAGCGATTTGATCCGCCATGATTCAGCGCTCATATCGTAGACATGAAATCCGTCAGTAAATAAGTATTTCCATGAGCGCGCGCGATCGTGGATTGTAAAACCCAACGTCATTGGCTAAGACTTTAAACTAAATTACGAGCGTAATTTTACGCCGTAAAGAATTAAATTACGCTCGTAATTTTACGGCGTAATTAACGGCGTAAATAACGGCGTAATGTACACAATTGCGCTCGTATTTTTCCGGCGACACTTTCCCCCCAATGGCCCATCATACATTAAAGGCGTTAAAAAGTTTATACCAATAGGGTGAAACCTCCCGGCGTCTGCAATGGGATTTGTAGGTGGCGCTGAACGTCTGTCCACCAAGGCTTCGGAAAGACTGGCAGGCCTAATTGCTCGAGACCAGGCTCTGCAAATTGGCTTGTCACTATGTGTCAGCTTTTGGGCCTACAATGTTCTCGAGGAATAACGAACTGTCATTTCTTTGCACTGAAACACTCTGTGCTCACAGGTGTGTAACGCTCATTCGTTCGTTTCGCTACTGAGGCTTGTGGACTTCCTAACCGTGTGTATGCCCCTCTACCTCCTGTCACCGTTTGTTTCACTGATTATTTGACTTCGTATTATGTTCATTTCACTCATTGCCTGGTGATGAGACACGTGACCTCGAAATATAGCTAGTGTTTTAACTTATTTGTATGTTATGTCTCTCGGTCTTTGCTAGGCTCCTGAACGCCTGAAGACAGAAGATTCCTTTGAGGCTTCGAACAAGTGTTAAACAAAAAGTAAGCCTACAGTCGTGTCTTCAACGAAGTTTGTGTTAATGAAGGGCTGCTACCGAACTATACTCACTCGGAGTAAGGAACAAGTTGAGGTATATATTTTCAAGCGGTCAGTAGCAGATCACTTGGGTTTGTGGGCCTTTCTCTAAAAAATGGGGTATGTTAAGAGCTATGAGTTGTGCAACTGCTTTTTTAGTGGACTTTTCGTTCGAGCACACCGAGTACCCCCGGCTTGGATGCGCGCATGCTGAAAACCATTTCTTCTTAAGCTTAGAAATCGTTTTGATGGCTCAGAAAAAGGAATAGAATGAGACCGAGTACAGATGACCAACAGTCGATCGGCACGCGGCGGGTTTATTGCTCACTGCATTTAGCGACCCATTTGTGTATCACATCGAGAACTACACATACATGTATGCTAAATTCTGATTGTGCGTTGACTTTCAAACTAGAAAGATACCGTGTACAGATCTTGCGCAGATTTTCAAACATTTTAGACGCCGATTTTTTCAAAAAGACCAAGTTATGAGTTAAAAAACACCTTCTTTAAGGTTAGACCATAAAACTAGCCCTGGAACGCCAACTTCTCTCCGTGACCTACGCATTCTGCTTGCGACCCGAGACTAACAGCGAGAATTTGCTCTGAAAATTTCCAGATGCCTGCTCGACTGAGTTTTGATCGAGTGTTGTAGTTATCACATGAAGCTTATTTTCACAGCTTCATTTTCATTTTGTTATTATTGTTCATCAAGTGAGACTCCTGAGGTACAGTTCCATACCGTCAGCGATCTCTCGGCAAAATTAGTCAACAAACACGACAAGAACATTGGTCATTCTTAATAAGTACCGACCTTTGGTTGTGGGTGGATGTCGGGAATGGTTTGGACTTTGATGTCCTTTGAACTCCAGTTGTAGAACCACTTTCGACAACTATGTGATCAGTTTTTCAGCAAGACATTTTTGGGTGTTATTTTACGGAAGCAAGTGCATTTGGCTTATATAAAAGTGTATTTACGTAACTTTCGAAAAATTACGCGTAATTCCTGTAAGTGCGCGCGTGTGTACTATTACTGTTTTCAATTGTTTTTATAGTAGTTCAATTGTGCAATGTTTGTCGACCAGATGCCGTTTTTGTTAATTCGATTTCAAAGACGTAGGCTTACTCTTACCTGTACTATTTACCCATACCTGTGAAATAAAATTCTAAAAATGAAAAGTTTACTGTGTAGAAGAACCAAGAACCCAATCCAGTACTTCGTGTTGCTGATAGCGTACAGTGTATTTGCCAATTGCCAGCTCTTGGCGTACTATCCCACATTATAAATGTTTTTCTGCCACCCCGTCACACCATCTATTTTATGCGTGGAGATTATGGCAAATATGTTTCTGAATAATAAGAACATAAAGGGAATACAAACTGGAGATAAAGAACAAAAAAAAAACAACTCTAATTCACTGATGGACCAATTTTCTAAGTTTCGGAACTGAAACTTAATACGGACAAAACTCATTGCATATGGATCGGTTAATCTCTCATGGCATTTAGGTCAATTTACGTTTTGGGAATAAACTTCAGCGTCAATCTATCCTAGATTCCTGGTTTAAATGACACTCGGAAAATCCAAGAAATTCAAAAACGTCTTGGCAACCTGGTCCAGAAGAGAACTAACTTCTCTCTGTAAAAGTTTATTTTTGAAATCACTGAAATTATCTTGATTTAAAAGATTATTATATGGTTGTGACAAATTTTGAGAACGTGTAACTGTTTAATTTTTGGAGATGCGTTTTATAGTACTTGTGCAAAAGACATTAGAATGTATTTTGGTCTGAAATCATACGCAGCACAAATTATGCGTTTGTATGTTGACGACTTCTTTTACATTCCAATTTGGTATAATAGATAATAATGTAATATTTTATAGCCAATGGTTTAAAAAGGTATTTCTCATGTTTGCAATTTGTTATATACATGTATTGTTGTAACATTTATGACTTATTAGTCCTTTTGTATTAGGTATGGTTTTTCTCCTCATTTTACTTTGATTTATGACCTCAGGAAAGCAATTTAACAGCTTATCATTTTAAATGACTTATTTTTTTATTAAAATGGCATAGGCAGAAATTGAATTTCGGGCGTAAAAAGCGAGGTTTCCTATATTAATATAGAAGCCTCGCTGAAAGGCAGGCGGAGAGCGGGTCCCCTCTAAATTAATATGGAGCGCTCCCGCTTTTCGACCGCCTTACGGCGCGGTCACCTATATTAATATAGGTACTCGCTTTTGAGGCCCGAAATTCAATTTTTTGCCTATGTGATTTTAATAAGAATAAGTCATTTTAAATAATAATTTGTTAATTGTAATTTGAAAAAAGGATCACAGGTAATGTCTTTTAATATTAGCCTATAAAATATGCAAGTTGTACGGATAAGTTTAGCAAAAATAAACATAATATCAAATCTATACACAGACAAAACACGAATATAAGTGGGAATCTAACCTTCGTGCTGATGCATCTCCTGATTGGTGGAAAAAGCCGTATACTTATTTTTTGTAATTTACCAGTAATACTAGATTGAGATGGCTTCAAATTAGTTTCGTACATCGGTTAACATCAACAAACTTATTTTTACGTAAGATTGGATGTAAGATATAGTTCTATTTACATTTTGTAAAAAATTGCAGAGGACATTACCCATCTGTGTTGGAACTGGGATTTAACAAAGTCTTTTCGATATCAGTTGACGATTGGACGATAAACAAAACCGGATGCTCGTTATAGCTTTCAAATTTAGATTCATATTTTGGAAAGATTGAAGGACACAAAATAATTAATCTAATTGTATGTCTAGGAAAATTTCATTTTATCGACAGCGTCTTTGAGTATTTCAAAGTTAAAAAATATTTATTTTACAATAGTCTAAAATTTGAAGATTTTAATAACAGATGGGACCCTGTGGCACTTTTACTTTCAGGCAGTTTATTTTTGAGTTGTAAATGACCCCCACCATGAGTTTGCATGGGCGTATGTATGTGGGTATGAATGTTTTCTCTTCATTTTCAGATGTTTGTAAAAAGTATTATGTTTGATTAGAAAATGCAACAAGTGTTCAAAGTAATATTATCTCTTTTTATGAATGTTGTTATTTTCCAGAGTCCACTTTCTTTAGTAACGTAGCAATCGTAAAAATGGGTTCCAACGTCTCTTGTTTACAACAACATACACTACACGTATCAGGAACACTAACTTTTACTTTCTGAAGAAGTAGTTTATTTCAAAACTTTTATGGAATGTGCTGCACAGCAACCAATGTGATGAGCTATCCAAAGTACATTTGAAAGCTACGTGATAGACGTTTGCCTCCTTTTCATCTATCAGAAAACCTTTATCTGCAAATTTCGGGAAAATACTTGGAGTAGTTTATTGCATTTTTCGTAAATATCACTCATTCTGAATTTTTAGTGAAGAATGTAATTGTATCAAACGGCAGCAAAGGTCCATTTAATTATAATACATAAAGATGTATAATTTTGAAAGAATTCATGACTAAATTATCCAAAGGAAGTGTGAAGATCAATATTCTAAAACTTCTATCTTTATAGAGTAGAAATCTTTTGAATCATAGAAATTATTTGCCTAATGGCTTAACTATTCATTTAGTTTTTATTTTACGGTTACGTGCTGTTATTTTTCGCATTTAGTGTGACTCTTGGGCTTTAGAATTGAAAAATATTCAGTCAGGTATGCGAACTGATAATTACTTGTGAATTAAATTATTAATCTTTTGCTTCTGTATTATCATCAAGAAGTGACAAAGGGCTTTCTAATGATATGGCTCTTATGCAATTCGGTAAAGAAAATGGCGGAGTTGCCAAAAGTTTAAATGACAGTAAATTCCATAGCAAGTACACACACCGGAACAAACAAATGCAAGCAACTCTCACGCATGCGCGGCACAACCTCGGGGGGCGCGAGACTGGAGTTGGCATTCCGCTCCTAGAGTTCTATGGTACAAGACTGAATGTGATAATGGCTCACTCTTCAATTCATATGTAAACCCACACAATGCAGTAGTACAACTGCCATGCAAACAATCACAGTGACTGAGCAATTCGTTTGGGCAGGGTAACCTTAACTAAACTGTGTGCGTACGTGCCTGCATGTTTTCTTTTTATGTGAATTGCGTGCAAGGACATTTATTTTACCACTCCTCCCTCGTCATCTGTGATGGTCAAAAGTACTCAGCTGCTAAGCACTGTAGCGATACAATAGCACTTTCCTTATATTTCAAGGTACTTCTTTTCCCTTGTAAACAGCGTTAAGTGACAAATTTGCTATATGAGGCGTTATTCCATGAATTTTGTGGAAGTTTAACATTCATTGAAATTTCCCTCGCAGTTAATGTTCGCTTTTGTTCCTATTCATTCCAAGAGCAACCTAGTGATGAATTTGCTACAAATGTGTTATGATGGATCAGAATGGTATTTATGTTCACATGGGTCTGAAAAACGACATAATGACCAAGAGTAAAAATCAATAACTCTGCGTTTTATAATACGGTTCACGATTTTTGTAAACCACAAACAAAAGTGAAAAAAATCCTCTCAAGCTTATATTAGTTTACATAATTAGCGCCGCCAAAAGCAGGAAAAGATTCAATCAGTCAAATATTCGTGTTAAACGCGAAAAAAAATCGTGATAAAACACGAAAATATTTTCGTGTTAAACACGAAAATTTGTGTCTTTTAAAAGAGACAACGTGTATCAATCACTTTCAATTGCCAGTCTTAATGTCTATAACAAGTCTTATAGTTTGGCATGAGCTTTCTTAATACCAAAAGAGATCTGAAATAGTATCTGGTTAATGAAACGTATTATACAGTCATCTAAATTTATATGCTTGACTATAGACGAAGGAGTACTGACGCATGATATTGACAGCGAACAAAATAGATTTCGAAAGAAGCACAAGACGTGGTTTGAGAGAGTTTTATAAGACTCAATGCAAAGTTACCATGCACACAGTATTGTTGGTCAAAGTGATCATTCAAAAATTAGTTACTTAGTAATTGAATTGTTGGTTAAAAAGCGCAAACAACGACACAATGAAGCAAGGGGCGTGGCTAAGAATAACGTCAGAAATTTGGTCTTACGCTCCACACAGCTAGTTCTGAAAATTAATCAAATTTCACTTAAGCAAAAAAGCAATGTCTCTGAGAATATGGTAGTAACTGAGATAACTTCTATAAACTAATTTTAGATTGTGATGCGGTCATAATAAAATTTGGTTACGCCCTTTCCAGCAATTGCGAAGTGAGAGCGTAAGATCAAGCCACTTTCATGAAGAAGATCCTACTGCTAACAGGCAAGATGAAAGAAAACTGATGTCTTCCTCAGCCAGGTCCAGGATGTTCAGTGACGACCGGAGGGAAGAATTGATGAAATCGATGACGACCGTGGACTGCGATAATTGCTAAGGATTGGGAGAGCGTTCCGTATACCTGAAAAGCGTGTGTTTCGCAAGTATGTGCGGGAGCATACTAGGCTGTCCTAACAAAAAAAGCGGCGATTGAAGAGATTTGTCAGCGAGTTTCGAGTGTTGAATTACGAGAATGACTTCAGTGTTTTCGTTTTACTGGTGACAATTTTTCGCCGCGGGTGCAAGCTAATCCTTTGCGGTCTGTTCAACTCAACCCAGGAATCCAGCAAAAGGGCCAGCCGAATTGGTAACAAGTCACAAATATCGGCGCATGTGCAGGAGAATAATGGAACTCATCACACAGTTTGCATCTCATTTTCAATAACCATGTTGCTAAGAGCTCAGTGGATCGCTGTTTACTTCTTCATAAATAATAACTTCAAAGATAAGCATAAACAAGACGATTCAACCAAAATCGCCAGCATGACGTAATGCGTAATTTTTTATTTCAAAAAATTTAATATACTATTGCTGCTGCCGTTATTAATCTTAACTACATTCTCTTACTACGTATACTTACTGTGAATGGGAAAGTTCGAGTCCAACCAAACTGAATGCAGAGAACGTTAATAATGAAACAAAGTAGTGAATTCATATTGCGGCGATAACAATACAATTCTTTTCTTCAGATACTATTGGCTGCTGCGTTTCCCGAGACGTCTGTGCTAACGAGATATTTGCAGTCATTTTATCTACCACAAGCTCGACCAATCCCCTGCGCAGTGGGCGACGCCATGTGATCGTTGACTAGCCACGTGATCTCTCTCGGCTGTGCAGTTTTACGCTGCGGAGAATCTCCCTGAACGGTGGTTGTAATTTTCCTATGGAAACCGTTTAATTACCTCCCAAAATATCCCCCAGTCATTTTTAATGTAGTTCAATCGGTAGTGTGGACAAGAGAAGTTAGGACACCCTGACGTTGCAAAGTCACACAAGCGAATGAGCGCAAACCAAATACGGCAGTAGTGCTTTGTAGCATCAAACATTATTCTCTACCGTGTGTTAGTTGTTCATATATCACTGTAACTGGATAACAGAGCAAAAATGATTATCAAAATGGGTCTTGTGAGAAGCAAACGATTGCTGCATGCAGACCCATTAATAAAATTACCGTAGCATAGTCGTCATTCATGCCAGTCTCAGTTCATTCGGCACATGTATCTGCGGATCGATTTGCTGAAGCAAACTCCAAGACAGCGTTTAGTACACATGGTTTGTGCGAGAATAGATCTCGCAAGACCTTGTGAGAAAAGGCACGCGTTTCGCAATATACGCGGGAGCTTGCTAGCATGTCCTAGCAACTGAAAATTAATGGCCGACCACTGCAGGAAGTGTACCTAACCTGGTTCCCGGGCCTCACACGCTGACGTGCAGGAGACTAGGCCGGAGTGTACCCTCTGACACAGCGCCACTTATACAGAAAGGTGGCCCTGTGGAAACATGATGACGACACACGGAATTCTATGTGGGCATCAATGCGCATGATTGGTTGGACGTTTATCGATCACATCGCCACCACTTGCACTCGCCTTCAATGCACTGAACTTGTTTGGGCTTAGGTCACTGGATCGAGGGTCCTTGATTTTGTTTACTTCGATCACCGCCCGTTGCAACTATTCAAGTCAAAAGTGGTCGCCATATTAGGCCTACGTAAAGGTAAACTGCGAGGGGTTTTCCGGATTTCAACCAATGGGAATGACTGAATGTTATGACGTCGGTTTCATTACTTTAACCAATGAGAAGCCATGATAAACAAATTCTACAGTCAGGCTACCTTTCGTAGCTCTGTGATGAGAGTGTCTTACTTGGAATGTTGAATTGTGGGTTTGACTAAGTGCAGACTTCCGCTTCATAAGCGATCCAACTAATGAAACATGTCGTGGATATGCCTTTTTAATCATATTCCATCTCCATCCGTCATTTTCCAGACCTTGTTCAAGTGCTACAGCTAGCGTATACTTTGGTTGAAGAATGAGCTCGCGGTCCATGGTGGGCATTTGGATCATTCATTCCTCGTAGACAGCGGGGTTTGAACCTGCATGGGACCTTTCGGTTGTCAGTCCAGCGCGCTTTCCACTGAGGATATATTTCCTTAAAGTTGCATTTCTCCCTGTTTAGCTGACTTAAAAAAACGAAAAAACGACTGTTATACTAAGTATTTTACCCTCATGAAGCCGGTCTCATCATATTCCTTACAGTGATAGACTATTTCCGAAACCAACAACAACGTCGAAATCAGTAGCGACTCAAGAAAACGATTCAGAGTTATTGAATTTGGTCAACCCAAAAATTGCGGATTCGTAGATGGCGTTTGTATGCATTGCTGCGACTTGAGTTGCCAGTTCATTCGCCAATAATGGAAGATCGGATGAGCACGGTGAGGTTTTTAAAGGCCCAATGCCTTTCGATGAAGGATTCAACATTGACAGACAAACAAGGTCGAAATGCAGTTTTAACTCTTTTTAGGAGGACCTTTGATTGACGAATTCTGGCTAATGTTTTCCTATAAATATATGAACAAACGACCGCTACTTTTGGACTGATCTGACCTCCGCTGTGACCCTTTGTGGCAATTCAAGTTTTTACATTTGCCTGTGTATTTTCAGAGTTCTTTGACTATTTTTCATGAAATTTGACAGGTCTCTGGTATGGTGACAAAAGCACCTTTCTATTACCGGACGATTGCGATGCATTCTGCGACGTCTAGTGGTCGTTCTGTTATGTCGTTCACCTCTGGATACGTCAAACAGCTTGAGGATCTTATCAAGGAGTGTAGTAGTATTACACTCCTTGATCTTATACTCCCAGACGTGTTTCTGGATGACTGACAAGACCAAGACTGAAATCGATTTTTCGGACGGGACCAACTACTGTGACACCCCCCGAGTTGTATTGTTTGCACCTGTGGCTGTTTAAGTTCCTAAACACCGTGCAGGATTTTTGTAAAGTTTGGCGAGTGCATTCCTATGAACTTGACAACAGCTAAATGGCGCCTTCTTTCAGACGGATTCGACTACCGCTGTGCCGCCTAGTGGCAACTTGATTTTTTACATTAAATCCTTTGTGTCTTGGGTATTTCGTAGAGTTCTGCACTTAGCTCTCACGATTTTAGAGACATGGCGACGCCTTTCCATATTCGGACGGATTTGATGTAGTCAGGGCCAAATAATGACCTTTTTTATCCTGATAGTAATAAACATCATCGATCTATCACACACCGTTTGCTGTACACAGTCGTAGGCGAATTTGAAGGCTTTGCATTGCTTTTGCTTACAATTTGAAGAGAAATCACTTTTAAGGCACGGAGATTCCCAACAACTGATCAAATTTAAGTACTGGTATCAACTTAATTGCCAGAGAAACCAGGGGCGGATCCATTATTTTGAGTTAGGGGGGGCCAGGGCACAGGAATAAGGAGCATTTAGGCGGATGCGCTTGCCCAGCCTAAATTCTGGGGGATGCAGGGGTCTCGAATTCTTGGGTTTCCGGACCTGTTGACTAAAAAAAGAAAAAAAAACGGAAAACGGAGTTTATTCAGGGCCTATGCGTTGTTTATTCACCCCCAACAATTCGTACCCGAACTCACAAATGGGATCTGGTAGAATTTTAGGGGGGGGGG
>NMRA01000369.1:151880-177454 GCA_002633005.1 Phoronis australis | reverse complement strand
TAAGATGTGAATTTTAATCGAAGCCTTAGTGAATCACTCAGAAACTCGCAATGCTCTCTTTGTCAAACCTTATGTTAAGACGATTTCCAAAGCAATCCCGTCATTATTGCCAACACGAAAACGGATTTGACCTTTTGGGCATTTAAAGACTATTTTAAACTATACGACAAATTTGTTAAGAATCGATGGCACAAAACGTGTAATAAGCATTACACTAAAAAGAAGCAAACGCTGTGGACCATAAACAAGTAGATCTCTTAGTTAGACTTAGTATGCGATTAGTAGTTAAATCGTGGTGGTGTAGTGGTAACGCACGTGCACACTACGCGCAAGGTCGTGAGTTCGAGTCTTTGGTACTTGCAGTTTTTCCTGTTTGACATATTCTCCTTTTTTTCTTGGATAATACATCAGGAATCAAGGAAAATGCTTGATTTTTAGAGGTAGAAACAGAAAAATTTCCTGGGCGGGATAGAGGCAAACCCCCCTCCCGACCTCCCCCCATTCGGTGCTATGCGCGTCTACAATCGTGGTTCAGTTTGCGCAAATGTTTACAGCCGGACAAAATGTTGGGCCCCCCTTGTGATATCCTAGATCCGCCACTGTAATACTGTGAACATGCTCGTTTCCCCAGTACAAGAACATACGGTAGTAAGTGTCTGGTTTTTGATTGAGCAACGACTGAAGACTGCCTATAGTGAACTTACCGTCGGCATGTACGGGATTTAAAAGAGTGAAAACGCACACACGTGTACACGCACATGCATTTCAACCCATCAATCCACCATGAAAGTGGACACTGGATGAACAACAATCATTTGACGATCACCTTCAATTAGAAATTTGAAATCCCTGCATCATACCCCACTATGCTAGCAAGTACACCAAAATAGCAGATAACATATTTTCTGCTGTCATTGTTTCTTGGTCGGTTTTTAGACATTCACGCCACACTACTTTTCGAGAGCTATTTCACTATTTTAAAGCTTAACTAGTTATAGACAGTTGCTTCTAGACTCCCTTGTTATCCTATAATGTATCGTTGACCAGAAACAAATTCGTCTAACTTAGTTATAATTATAGTTAGTACTACCAGTAGCTGCAACAATTTTGTTGTTGTTGTTGTTGTTGCTGTTGTTGTTGTTGCTGTTGTTGTTGTCCATCTATACCCTATCTCTAACGGATAGCTGGGGCTGGACCTTTTCCGCGAAGGAGGTTTGATCGAACCCCCAGACCCCCTCCTGGCTACGGGCCTGGAGTGCTTGATTGAGTCGTTCAGTGGTGTGCGGAAAGCTTTGACAGCCGAGGCTTCAAGAGGATGTTTTGGCACAGCACTCATTCTCAAGGATCGATGTGAATGCGGACAAAACGCGCATTCGATCATGAACTTTGTTAGTCTAAATGCTCACTTGTCAACAATCAAAGCGCTTTGTGGTCGTCACATACAACTAGCACTTCATGTACTTGTCTTAAGTTTGCAGGTCATGGCATGATGTCGACAGCACTGGTCAACAATATCTACATGACGCATGTACATACCAGATTTCATTGATCTTTTCAAGCCCGTCACTTCCGTTGTCCCGTATACTTGAGAAAAACATGTGTACCTATATCTGCAAAGTCCCCAAATGCATAAAATAACAACATAGACATGTAGTGCATTTCTGTGTTTGCAGTAATAGAAACAACGCTTTTGACGTCATGCGTCAGCCAGGGCTTGTTTCACTAAAATGTCAACACTTCATGATGTTTTTCACGTCTTCTAAACTGAGGTAACCAAAACTTACGACTGGTCGTAAATATCTGTTTAGACTTGTAAAAAACGCCAAGTTACGACTTTGTGCACCGAATTCAGGTATTTACACAACACAAGAGTTTTTCAGAAAACAGAATGCTCATCTAAAAATATCTAGGACCTCACAAAGAAGCACACGTGCAGGAGAAAGAAAATTCTGAAGCAAAGTTTGAGTGATCTGAGACAAATATTTCGGATTTGAGGGTAACTGACCTGAGAAAGAGGCATAAGAGACTCGTAGATCAAAACGACAATTTCTTCAAAATCAGTTTCCTTGCCGCAAACTGTCCTTTCTCACAAAATTCTATATAGAAGGGCTCGGGCCTAGTTTGACAGATTGTTACTCAAAAAGGCACCGCTTTTGGTGGTCAAAACTATCTGATAATAGGCTCCGTTTTCCAACTACAAAAGCTTAGTTATCTGCATTTTTGAAAATGTTGTCGCACAAGATTTATTCACTTTTGACAGCATGGCACGTCTTGTACTGTTTCAAGCTTAATGGGTTAAAATTTTAACCGTCCAAAAATGCCTACTAAAGGGTTAGGTTTATAGAAGGCCACACCACAGGGTGGTGTTTTTTGGATCAAATCCCTGCGAAATTGGGTGACTTTTCACGCAAGATTCCTACAAATGGGTTCTTTTTTCGAGTCCACAATCTGAATGGATAGAAATGAAAATTTTCTAGTCGCACCCTGTGAAAAACTATTGTCGAGTGCACTCTGGGATTTCGGATATTTACCTGAGTGGCGTGAACTACGCAACCATTGTCGTCAGCAGCAATGAAGGCAAAACGGCTACAAACACGCCTTCAGTCACGAAAACAATTTTTGTTTTAGACTACATGTACTTACGGTTATGAAATAAAGATTATTTTTGGTCTTCAAAAGACGTTGCTAGTCGTTAAATGCTTGAGACCATGTTCTATAAGTTAGCTTACGATTATCACGTCTATCGTTGTTTGAGCCGTGCATGATCTCAAGGAATAAGGCAGTGCCACTTACTTACAAACCCAGAAGTCAGTCCTCAGTGATACCCAGTTCTGTGGAGGCACAGAACAGTTCTCACTTGGTTTTGCCCAGCAAAACCCACGTCACTTGATTTGTCACCTTTTCTTCACTTTGTCAAAAACAGGATGCAAAGAATGACATGTTTTCAGTTATTTCACATAAAAAGCCCTGCAGATGAGCGCAGAAACTTTATCCTCTCTTGTATTTTTGACCCTTTCAATCCCACTGAAAACCAAGCTAGACTAAGAAAAATAGGGGCACTTTTCACCCCAAAAACACCACTTCCTTGCCAATGCACGACTAAAACCAACAATAGATTCTGAAAGCCAATTTCCTACAGATTCCGAAAATGTAGTCCAAAAGTACTGTCAACCAACTAGTTTTTTGGAAATTCTGGCTCGTTTGAGGGCTACTTAAAATTGCAGCCAATTTCTCAGTCACTACTCAGCAATGCACAATTGCCACCGGGGGCCGCCATCTTGAAGAAGAGGGCAGCTACAACCGAGAAAGTGGCCTTTTTCATTCTCAGCATGTTCACAAATGCAAACAAACCACATTCACTGGACCTACATGCAATGCCCACCTACAAAATGCCCCCAAACGTGGCCTACCCCAAAAATTTAATATTTTGGCAGTGCAAATTGGCCGCGGCCGCAGCCTAACTATTCAGTGCCACCTGTAGCGTTAAATGGTTCGCTTTTTGAACTGAACGCGAGCTTAGAAACGCATTTCAAAAGCTGATTTTTTTGAAGGATGATGCGGAATGATAACATGGATCTCTCCACTTTCAAACCTAGCAGAAGCAAAGAAAATGTATGATTCTCTGCATACAACCCAGTCACGAGGGCTTGGGGACTTTTCCGTAGGCGTTATCGAAGAATGCACTTTTGCAGAAATGGGCGTCATATACTGGCGGGAAACTCTTAATTAATACATGTGCTCTGTTACATTTTTCTTCTTTTACTCGTTTGCCACTACAGTGACATTGGCGGATCTGCGGGGGATGACCACAGTTTTCGATGGACGTTTGCGATTGAGCAATTAAAAGGTGTTGTTTTTTGCTGAGGAAGGGGGGGGGGGCAACCTGCCATGGGCAACCTTACTCCGCCTACGCGGAGACTAACGATCTCTAAGTTAAGAGTTGCTTCAGTTACATGACCACGCGATAGAAATTGGCTTGTAACAAGGTGCTAATCGTTTCGATGATAGTTATGGAGATTAGCATCGATTTAGGAAAGCGGAAAAAAAATTGCTGCAAAACAACGACACGAAATTGCACCGAAGAACAACAAATGTGCTCGTCGGAAGTAATTATTCCTTCCTTTTGCAACAGGCACAGTAAACAATGGCTTCATGTAGAGGATCCGTTCCATTGCTCAAATACAAAGATGCGTGCAACATATGTCCAAGAATTGGTAATAATTATTGTGCTGTCTTTTAAGATTAAAGATATTTGATATTTTTGTGGTTTCTGTCCAACTACTTTGTGGTGACAATTTCTTAAAGTGGCATTAATTAAACTGTTTCGTGTTTTCTGTCTAAAAGCAAGTTTTAAATTAGGTCACCTACATGCAGTAATTGAAATTGATCTCAATTCGTCATTAGTGGTTGAACTTAGAAACAACTGATAGTTCGTTATTTCTTCGGAACAAACTTCTTAAAGTTTAATGGAAAAGAGACTAAATTGCATTATTCAAAGTGGTTCTCTGCTACTGAAACAGAAGTCAAACTCTTTACCGGGTATTTTTACGCATTTTGAATTTCTTTCGATGTCAAAGCATTTTTCGTTTAGTTTCAAATTTCTAAAAAAATCTTTCAACTGCACCGCGTCATTTTGGTGATTTTTCTATCACACGACAAAGCACGTCTCATCATTTGGTATGGCAAGACCTAAACAAAAGGACATATCACTTACATTAGAAAATACGACCTTTGACAATTTGAAGTATACAAAACCATATCGATTTCATGGAGTAGCCAGTCCTACAACTTTTAGCTCATAGTTAGGGGCGGAGAATTTAAAAACTGTATTGGATGAAAGAGTTATTATTTTGTGTGTGCTTCAAAAATGGTGAATTTGACGATTTTTACAAAAAAAAATTCTTACAATACTCAAGGTGAATAACTCTCAGGTTAACATCCCCAAGAAGAAAAAGATTCGCCACGACTTATGAGTTGTTTAAAAAGTATTTTAAAAGGTATTTTACGAGTTTTCGCGTTCCATGCCCCTTTGAACGCCGAGTCACGCCTTGAGCTGAACTTTGGTGAACTTGGCCTGTGGGAATAACTAGCGTCAGTCGTTCCTATAGACATTACCTGGAACACAAAAAACAGATTAAATTGCATTCAGAGTGATTCTCTGTTACTTAAACAAAATTCAGTTTGCTCACTGAATATTTTTTACGGTGCCCCCGTAAAGATTTTAAATTTCTGTTGATATCAAAGCATTTTCCTTTAGTGCCAAAAATACACCTGTCAANGGAGGGAGGGAGGGAGGGTGGGAGAGTCTGATGGACTCAGTGTCAGAACCTACCGGGCATTCGCTCTCCTGTGATTTCACCCGCAATAAAAGTCGCACTTATAGAAAGTGCATTTGTATAAACAACATGTCCAACCACAATTTGGGGCAATTCATTCCAAAATCATAGTTCCGTGGTGTAAACTCTTCATGATAGTTTGGTGGAGATCCTTAACTTAGATTGTCAGTTATTCGTAAGAAACCAGATAGTATAACAGAACATTGACAAGAACAACACAAAGTGGCACGACAGCTGTCGTTCTTTTATGTACTCAGCTGGCTTACAGTTGGTGCACTGGTACGCCGTAAAATGTAACAATTTCGTAAAATGTAACAATTGTTACAATGTACATTTAATGTTGCTAGGACCTCTCCTACAATGTAACAAATTGTTAAATTTTATGTATTTATTACAATTTATGTCGAATGCACATGGCGAGAAATGTACCATTGTTACATTTTACGAAAGCGACGTCATATTTCATGAGTTTGTATGATATTTTCCACACGGAGGAAGACGGTTCACACACTTAATGCCTTCTTTCACGGGTTGTTTGAATGAAATTCTATCAAATGTGCCAGGTCGAATTTATAGATTTGTCCCTATGTACTTTCCATTGTTTTTTAACATGAGTAGTTTCTTGGTATAATCAAAAATGTACCCCGTACAGTTTCAACTCCAGAGGAAAGGAGTTTCCAGGATCAGGTAACAAGTTTTTAATGTTAAAGCGTTCTTGCAATCTTTTGTTGACGCTCACAGGTCATAAACCAATTGTGTATACTGCATTACGGTAAACACACTTACCTTGGTAAGTACAACAGAAACAATGAAATCGCACTTTGGTTAATATTTATCGTATTTCTTCGGGAACAAACGACAATAATATTTTTTAACGGAGAAGTCAATTTCGGAAGACAATTTGATAGAAAAAACACCCGTTTTAGTCCTCGATAGTTTGATTTATTTCAGCCAATGTTTTACTGGCTTGGAGTCATCGCTAATGCTCCACACAAAAAGAGCAAGACCAAAGTTTCTGATGCCGATGGATTCTGTCTACCACCTTAGTTACGAATGACAATTTCTGATAAAGAGATTGTCAGTGGTGAAAGAAAAAAAGCATGCATTTATTTGCGGGCAGGTTGACAGATTTTGCCCGTGCAACAGCAAAAGATCGCCTTTGAGAAGGGCGAGCCAATAGTTTAAAAAAGTGGGGGCACATAGAAACGTGTTTTAAACACCTGAAAGAAATATTATTGTCCCTATGATGTCAAACCTGTCTGTAATAGTGGTGGTAACAGCAGGTGAAACCGTGATGTGTATATGTACAAATGGGATGCCTAGCTGGGGATTTAAAAATAGTTTGGCACTCTGAAAGGACACAATCATTTTCCTCAAACCGGGTCTAGGTCGATAGCTTAAAGGAACACTAGTCCGAAAAAGCTGACTGTGGGCCTTTTGGACTACAAAAACATGCACTTTCTTTTTCTATTGTCTTTTAGGATAAAACATCAATTAAAATTGGTTTTTAGTCAATGTTCGTTAGACTGAAGCACATATAAATAAAGACAGTGATTGGACATTCTAGTATTAATGGACGTGAAGTCATGTGTCTCATGAGGCGACATTTTTGTGTTGCAGCTCGCCGTCCACAACACGCGTGGTTGTAGGCAGATAAGTGATTTTCGTATACTAACCCTATTGCTACATGTACATGTACATCGCATATAAAGAGCGTATTAAACATCGCTGACATCGACGTTGGCCGTTTTTGTTCCATACAACCAACTCTTAATGAAACCTAATTCAAATCACTCGGTTAAATCACTGTGTCTTTTTAAGAATATTGGGGCCCATTCCACATGAAATTGTTGCCTGTTTTGTTTGTCCGTTACCAGCTCTTCTAGTGACCCGGTGACCGCAGTCATCATCATAGCCGACTAGTCGCTAATTCTCGAAAACTGTCTGCCTCCAGAGTTCAACTTAACGCGATTTTTGAACGTACACATCATTGTAAAACGAGCCCTAGTTCTTTGAAAAGGAATGTCTTCCACCAGAGACAAAAATGATAACACGGTAAATATCCTCTCGTTTAGCTGCAAGTCGCAAGTAAAAAATTACATGTACAGTCTGAAATCAGTTCTTCGTTTCAAACTACAGAAGGATATAGTTATATTTACAAACAACACCGCGGTTGCCGATAGTTCAGGAATAATAAATTTTTGATGTGGCGCACGTCTAAACAAGATTTTAAATCTCAACCTCCTCGTTTCCAAAAAATAATAGGCCTACTCTGCATCCACTGCTGCCACGACGTTTCTCACAATATCGTTAAAACTGAACATAGGAGCCCCTTTAAAATCCTTTTTAAACAGCACTCGCTGTCCATTATGGGAAGCCCGGTGAAAACATTGAACCATAAATGAGATGATTTTAAAATCTTTGAGGGCAATGGTGTATTAGCACTTTGCTGAACATATATTGTGTATATTGCACTGTGTCCTCGTTAAATAAATTTTAAAGTATTATTGATAATAACGAAGCCGATAACCAGTAATACTAGTGAAAGTAGTAATAGTAGTAGTAGCAGCAATAGTAGTAATGGTAATAATAGTAATGTAATAGTAATAAAAATGATAATGTGTAGCCAGATTCATGCCGTGTCAGCCCGTACGGCATTCCTATAGAAGAGGTATACGAAACGTGCCGCCAAACGGAAGTTTTTTCACAGCAAAAATACTCTCCAAAATGATGCTATTTTAGACAAAATACTCTCTAAAAGGTTACCTTTTCTGAATTTTTGGAGAACGACTGCGAAAATGTGAGTTTTTTTTACACAAAATTAGTCTCTAAATGGGTAACTTTTCTGCCCGAACACACTCTTTAAACGGGTAGGTATCCAAAAATACTCGAGTTCCCTAGCCGTATAAGATACCACTTGATATTGATTTTGGTCATTTTCTTTGTAACAATGAATATGACGTTGGTTTCGTAAAATGTAACAATGGTACATTTATCGCATGTGCATTCGACGTAAAATGTAACAACTACGTAAAATGTAACAACTTGTTACATTTTACCGCGTATCATTGCGCCCATGCTCGAAATAATGTATTTTTCCAAAGAACAGAGAATTTACCTTCAATTTCTTAATTAATTAAATAATTTTAAGAATCATTGCTAAACCGTGATGTGTTAAAAGAATTTCAATAATTTCCACCCGGGCGAAAATAATTTCCTCCCGGGAGGAAATTATTTCAACCTAGGCGGAAATAGTTTCCAGCCGGGTGGAAGGTATTTCAAGTTAGATACGAATTATTTATACCCGGATTGAAATTTCAGCCTGGGTGGAAATGTTATTTATCCGGGCACATATTTTCATCTTTCTTATGATTGGACGAATTCTTTGAGGTAAAGGTGGCGTACACAGGCGATGTAATTGCCCGAGGGCTTGACTGCCACCGCGAAGGTTTCTAGCGTGAATGCGCGCTGGAGCTGATCCTGGAAAATCACTTTTGTTTCCGATAATGTCAATTTAAAGTGTTCAATATTAAGTCAAGGTGTATGCTATTGGCCTATTCATGTTGACAAGCCACAGCCGACTTGACTCGCCGCCAACGCGAAACAACGCTGTAGGCCTTCCCAGAGGTATTGACGAAGTCTTTGCCAGCACAATAAACTAAAGTTAGTTCCTTCGTCAACGCTACCTCGCCTTCTTAATTGGACTTTAATTGTTGGACAATACTTGGTGTATCTGTTGTAGGATCGAGGCATGTATAAATTCGCTGGTGCGGTTTGGGGTATCTAGACCTTAGCTACCGCAGTAGGAAATGTCGTGAAGGAGGGCAACTCCTTCACACCATAGGAATTAGCACCTTCAGTTTTTGCCTAATAATTTACTCCAGGTAGGTCAGCTACCTGATACAATGTATAACAAAATCCAATCTGTATTGTTAATGAAGCGATCAACAGTTCTTGAACAAAATTTTCAAATAAGACATGAGATTATTTTTTAAACTGATCATTGTCGCAACAAACGAATAAAACAATAGTCTGCGCATTGTTTGTTCTAGTTTTTGTCTTTCGTGTTCGTTATTACAAAAAATTAAAAACCGCAATTAACTAGTAAGACCTAATAGAATGAAATTCAGTTTGTCTTCCCCCTTGCTACCTACCGTCAAATGTGTGCGTGATTCGAAATATTTATTTGATAAGTTTAGCTGAAAAAAGAACAAAATTTTCAGTGGCAGCCAGGCTGAATACGACAGGTATTTGTGGCAACAAGAATGAGCGCGGCGAAACAGAACTATAAAATGTTTACCAGTGGAACAGTCCATCACGGAGCAAATGAATTAGGAAAAAGCGATCGAGAGCAAACCATTTTTAGGTCGCCTAAAACTAGTCCCAATCCGTGCCAATTGAATTTGAATGGCGACACGTATAGATTTCATCGTACCTACCTTTTTCGTGCCAGCTTTAATTACGACTACTTTTTGGTGATTTCCATGTAGTTCACTCAGTCTTTTTCCGGGGAGATCTTCAGTAACATCTCAGTCATAAAAGACACTCATAAAATATTATGCTTTTGACATGTATCATCGGTTTTTAAGAATAATTGCATCTTTATTTTTAGTCATCACTCCTGGCTTTTCATTTTTTGTGAAAATTTTAGTCTCATAACAACTGATACAAATAATTTAATTAATATATACAAAACACATTAAAATACACCACATCATTTAGTGAAGGCCGGTTTTGCTCTTACAAATTAATCATCATCTTTCGCCATCCGCCATCAATTTTGTTATTCAACCCACCCACAGCGCCAGTACCACGCCATAACGTTCTGAAATTCGACGTTTACGACGTAGACTAAAATCTGAGCCATAACAAATTTCTTTGACTCATTGCACTTTTAATATCAGACCAACGTGCTTCATTGTCATAATTCAGGTGTCATGAAAGAAAATTCGGATTTTCACTTGTAACACGCTACCCTATAACAATTAGTTTTCAAGCAAAACGTTGGTTTGCGACATTATCGTTTTACGGCATTTCGGGATAATTGTTGGTAGGGATAGATTTTTTAAAGTTACTGATCAGAGCCATAAAACACGTTGCGTTTTTTATTTTAATGCCAATCGCCAATTAGACTCTGCTAGACATTCGGCGCAATCAAGGTTAGTGACTTACCCGGTTATGCTTAACAAATCCCACCGTTCAATAAGACTTGGCTCGTCCGGCAGAGGGTTTGGCTGAGGGCGCGAAGGTCCCCGGTTCGAATCAACGTTATGTGATTTAAAAAAGCGTTCCTCAAAGATACGGTAAAAAATTCCAATTGACACCAGCGAAAAATGATGCGGAATTTTTTAGTCACCGCCTGGAGCCTAATGTCACCTGAACAGAATATCACTATCACGCCTAGTTTTCACGAGAATTCTCCGATAGAGATGCTAACGAAAAACTTATCATTTAATTTATTTAAAACTCTGCTTAACTGTCCGAAAAAAACGAAGGTAACTGACACCCTACCTTTTTCAAAGGATACTCAATTATGGTTTGGTGACTAAACCTAAAATTCCTTCAGTCTCCTGCTATATGAAATTAGTACTTCTATGAGAGAGACTATGGACGACTATATCTTAACATGATTTGTGACCTGGTCAAACTTGCAAGATATCAGCCAAACGGAAAATAGCTCCAGGGAACCACTTTGCCTCGTTAACTTCCAATGAAACACGAGGACGTTCACCATGCAATGAAAAGGAAAGCTGTCTTTCTGAGTGTTTATTGAAACCTTCACAACACATGTTACAAAAAGACGAAAGGTTTGGCAATGCCAAAGAAACAGATATTCCATTGTGGAGTTGGTGGCACAAAGACGAGTGTCGCTCCTGTCTAATAATTAAAGCTACTCCCCCCACGAACCACACAGGTGTTTTTACTAACAGCTTTATGTTGTCATGACTACAAGCATTTTCTAATGAGCTTTCCAACACACTGCAATTACATTCTAATGGACGTATTTTGTATAACATGAACAATGGTAGTATTTAAAGTCCAATAACAGAGTTTCTATTCATTGCACTGTATGCAGAACGTCTCCTGCTATTGAAAGGAATTGCAGTTCACGACAAGAAAACATTGTCAGTGAAAAATGCGCATGGGCAGCGCAGCACTGAAATGAGTGGGGAAGCTATTCTCGCTAGTCCCCTCGTGCCAAGTCAGCATGCAGGTATCACGCAGGGAGACGCGCTTTAGCATTGGTTGATGTAACCTCAGTAGTCATTGGTTAGTTTTACAACACCGTGAAAAAATGGCGGACTGTGAGCGATTTTTAGCCTTGCCATGCAAGTGGCGTCGCAGCAACTATTTCGTTTCTTCAGTGATGTTTAATAGCCGTGTGCTTGAAGCACTTCCATGTACAATAAACACATATCTGGCCGATTTAACCGGTGTGATATTCATACTGTATGAATACAGGAGAGTATTGTAAACAAAAGTCGACAATAGAAAGAAGGCGCAACCATAATTTCTAGGATTAACATTTCCTGAACATAAATTTTAAGCACCGATTTGTCATACACAACAGTCCTCATTTACACTTCAGTCCATCAATCACGCCAGCTAGCATAGACTACAGAGTATCTATGATGCCAGTTTGTTTGCGTATAGCGCTGCCTGTTGACAATTCGACTAGCCAATCAGAAACGCCGGTGTAAAAAAAATTTCCCGAGGAAAATTAAGTGACACCTGCGTGCTGGCTACTGACCACCTAACGGCACGCAGGGAACCAGCGAGGGGAGCTATTGAGCCCCCAGACCCCCTGTGGTGCACTGCCAATGACGATGGACGGCGCAGCAGTGGGGGGGGGGGGGNACAGAAATTCTTCACTTTTTTACCATACACACTATGACCTACCAGTAAAATTATATTTAGTTAGATTTCATTTTTTTGCAGTGTGTAGATGTCATATAACAACATTTGGTAGTTTCCATGCAGCAAGGTAAACAGCCTTTCATAATTGTAAAAACGACAATTATTTTTGTGGCAAATAAGTGAGAATTACAGTAATTAAAAACTGTCATCAACTCGCCTTTCACCAAAAAGACCAAGTTGCCTGACTGAGATCACTTGCCATAGTTGCAGGGCTTGGAATGACCAAAGACAAAATAAGAGAAAAAAAAATTCCAGTTTAAGTACGGTTCCAAAAATAAATAGGCTTGTGTGATAGAAATATTTTTTGCATTGTAAAATGTAATTGAAATAAACGTTTCTGCATGAATAAAGTAAAAATAATGATAAAAAAGAGAGGAAAAAGAGGAACCTTGAAATCAAATAAGACAAAATTGAAACCAAAAAAGAGGAAATCCTTTTAAAAGAGGAAAATTCCAAGCCCTGAGGTGGTTTCAAGTTGTTAGTCATTTCTCGGCTGAAACATCTGGCCATTCCTTATTATTGCCCAGCCTCAATAACATAGGTCAATCCAGGTCATTCTAAGCAACGAGTCTAATCTCGAGCCATAACAAATTGTCGGTTCCTCAAAAGACTAAAATCTTTTCTAATGAGAGTAAGAAGCAGTTTGAGAGACCCAAGTGATCTCAGTCAAAATGAAGAAATTTCGGCAGAAAGCGAGTTCATATCAGCACACACAAGACGAGGTAACACTAAATCTTCACCACCTCGTCACTGAGAACTATAACTCCATAGCCAGCCAACTCTTTCTACTATCAACCTGCATCACAATGAACCCTAACGCAACCTTTCTAAAACATTCACTGTGACCGAATCAAATTGTAAAAGGGCTGTTATAAGTGAGTAAACATAATCCATGTTTGCTGTGAGAGGGCGCAACTGTATGTAGCCTACAGTAACACTTAGTGCCTGTGAAATAAATGACAGTTTGATATACAAACAGTAAGTACAAATAATAAAAACAGTAGGCACTTTACCAACACTCAGTTCAACGCACAGTCAAAAGTGTTACATGATACACACCAACATTACAGAAAATTATATTCATGGCATAATTTTAATATCTTCCACTAAAGTCATTACCATGATTTCTACTAGACCTCCACCATAACTTTGGATTTCTGATTTATTCCATTTTATTCTATTCAGAGGTATTCCGCCGCCAGTAATTTAGAACTGTCATGACAAACCTCAACCACGATTACGGAATATATTACAATACAAAAATACAAATACAACAAAAAATCCTACTGATAAAATGTGTTAAATCCTATTATTTACACTCTATTCAAAACACAGATGAACCCTACACTGGGCTGTATCAACAATGCACATTGTTGACTGAGGAAAACCAATGACTTTGGCGTAAATTTTCCACTAAAACACGATTTGATTCAATGAAAGGAATGACAAAGTGGTGTTTGTATGTTGCTAACCTTCATGCTGTTCACACTAATTCCCAGCTCATTTATTCATGGATCCACAGGGGCTAATTAAACAGTTATCCTCTCAACCAGTACCAAGAACCCTTTGCTAAGCTGTGTTTAGTTACACAGTTCAACTGGGACAGTTGTATTATGAAGAGCAGGGTTCACAAAGAACTGCTTTCAGTAAGCTATAGTGTGTGAACAACACCCACAATTTAAAACTGTCCGAAAAAGTCTAAGCCAATATTTGGACTAGTTGCCCCTTCACGTCCAAAATGCTCAGCCATCATAACAGTTAGATCCACCACAGCATTGCCATAGTTACAGGGGAATGCCACGTCATGTCTCCTAAATTCGGGGGATTTCATCTACAGTGCTGATACCATTTTTCAAATGCAATTGTCAGTTTACAAAGCTGGGGTGACATCACAGATATTTTGGTGATGTGTAAACAAAATGCGGGAAAGCAACGCTTGTCACTCGAGCATACCAGAATAGAGAGCATGAGTCCACTGCAACATCGTTTTGGTGAGAATGTGACAAAGTAACTGTCACACAAAAATAAGTGAGTTTCAAAATGCTTTGAATTCATACATAGCTTAAGTAATCTTTTGCGCGAAAGGTTCTCGAGTCACATGTAATTAATCACCGACTGAGAAATTTCATGAAAGTAATGCAAATTCCAACTAATGGAAATGGATAAATGCAGAAATTAAAACAGTCAACTGTGCAGCAGGATTTTCTCCGAGCATAAGTGAAGACAAAGCTGAAGCGAGTTTTACAGTACCAGCTAAAAACGACTTTTCCCCTTNGACAATTTAACATTTCTAACCTTATAAACCTCAATGTATGTACTGACAATTTAACATTTCTAACCTTATAAACCTCAATGTATGTACTGACAATTTAACATTTCTAACCTTATAAACCTCAATGTATGTACTGACAATTTAACATTTCTAACCTTATAAACCTCAATGTATGTACTGACAATTTAACATTTCTAACCTTATAAACCTCAATGTATGTACTGACAATTTAACATTTCTAACCTTATAAACCTCAATGTATGTACTGACAATTTAACATTTCTAACCTTATAAACCTCAATGTATGTACTGACAATTTAACATTTCTAACCTTATAAACCTCAATGTATGTACTGACAATTTAACATTTCTAACCTTATAAACCTCAATGTATGTACTGACAATTTAACATTTCTAAACTTATAAACCTCAATGTATGTACTGACAATTTAGATTTCTAACCTTATAAACGCTAACACATTGGCTGCTTTTTATCAGGTTTCAATTTCATCTCTGGACAATGCGAGAACTAAACTTTAATCTTGCAGGCATATTTTTGCTTGTAAATTTCGAAACTTGGCCAAAACCATGAAGTGAAGAGCTTTTCATATGTTCAATACAAACTTAAAACAAAATCTATTGTAAAAGTACATCATTCTGTGCTTCTAGTAATCAAAGTGAACAACAAAAGTCAAGGGGCAAATTTCAAAATACCATTTAGATCGTATTAACTTTGAATCCTGCTGAAATAAAATACCTTAACAAAAAATCATTAAGAAATAACCTGGTCCTAAAATCCGAGTTTTCTCTTTTCTGGATATGGAAAAATACATCCTATCATTGACCTAATTTTTGGTCATTTTTATATCAGTATTATAACTCATGACATACAAGTTTTACAGGTAACAGAATGGCAAATTAACTTTGATGTAAAATAGCGATAAGCATGTCAACGATAAACACCAACAATAGATAAGCCGTAGGGAGCAGGGTGGGTAATTACTGCAGAATTTGAAAGGCAATGCGGTATTTTGGGATGTGGATAGTGGGTATATTTTTAGAACTGGAATGCCAGCAGTCGAGATAGGCAGAAAATTAATCATGACAAAGGTTTTTACAGAAGAAATGGGTGAGGATGGAAGGAGGTACTGGTGTTTACAATGAAGAATAGAAGCAAGGATACACAAATATTTATTTCTTGTTCTCTAGTGTGCGAGACTAGGCCTTGCTAGGGGTCTAGCGTGTTCTAATCCATCATGTGAATAGCTCTTAGCAAAATTTCACTGAACGACCACAATATCTGGAGGCTGATGAATATGAGTACCTGGTGTAGTATTCATATATACAAAAAAATCGTTTAATATCTGTTTCAAGAATTACACAAAAAGCCTTACATTTCTCCTGGGTTTCTTTTCTTTCTTAGTTTTTTCATCAGACAGCACAAAATCTGCCTTTGGCTCTGAAAGACACATTGAAGAGACATGTATTTAAGTGAACACCAATTAAACCTGGACTCAAAAACCAATGTTCATCCTCCATGCTGATATTTTCTGTTCTAATGTAGCATGAACTCACAAAGAAGTTTGCGTCAAAATTCGTCTGGTTTCATTGATGCTATAGCAAAGGCAAAATCTGAGAGGCTAAACAGACAAATTATCACTGAATCATTTAAAAAAGACGTTCATTTTTGTTTGCAAATTTTCTTTGTTTAAAATCAATGAAATTTTGTCAGACAACGTCCACGCATGTTCATCATACTGTACCCCAAACTGAAGGATTTTTACTTTAACTGATATATCAAGATAATCTCTGGCTTGTAAATAGCTTATTGATATATGGATGGAACTGCACAGCTGTGTTTTGCCATATCAAAGTTATCCAGTTTCCCATGCAAACCATGTAAAGCCAGCATTTCAAATTTCCCCGCAAACGTCGTATTAAGTCCACAAACAAAACTCACCAAACTGGCCACTTTTTAGCGATGACTGAGACTTTTGCGAAGTCGAGTCGAATCCGGACGGAGTGATGCTGCCATAGTCAGACATGGGTGTGATCACTCTCCTCACAGGTGAGGGCATGGCTGCGGGTGACTGTAGAGAGTTAAACCCAAAGCAGTCATCCAGGAACATCTTGCTGGACGACCGGGCAAACGGGCCTGGCGTTGACGTCTCGGTGCTAGTGAACCGAGCCACTTTGAACGGTTGAGGCGGTACACCGCTGTCCTTCAGGTCGCATGCAAGTCTCTTGTAAGCAGGTGTGCTTTTTGCAATGGGATGTTGCGTGATCTTAACACCACGACCAGAGTCAGTGACGCATCTGAAACTGATCTCAATTCCAGATTCATTGGTATCTGTGTTCTCCTCATTAGAAGATTCTTCGGACATTCTCTTATGCTTCACGTCCCGAGACTTATGCGAGCCTGTTCTTTTCCGAGCGGGCTTGGATGTGTTCTTGTGACTGGACTTGGGGTTCTTACGTATACGACCCCCTGCAGTAGAGGGCGAGTCGGGTTCGTTGAATTCATATTCATCCATCGACATCTTGCTGTCTGAAGGCACGGAGCTGTCGCAGGTTGGCTCAGAGTCGCCCTCATAACCACCACCACCGACACTCTCTACCTATTGATACCAAGTGTGTAATACGTCACTACCACACAAAGCAAATGAATTAATAAATAAAAAGATAACGAGACAGGCGAGTATCATAGTTTTGGGTAACCAATTGACAAGCCTCAGCATTCATCCAAATATCTACAAACCCAAAGACTTTATCTAAGCAAATTTATAGACTGTCTGAAAGCAGAAATCATGTATTTATTTTATACCATAAACTGGATCACATGGCCATGTTTTCTTATTCAAATTCATCAAAAAATGAAAGGTACGTTCATAACAAAACAATGGTATCTCAATAACATAACTCGTTTCATATAAAATGCTCAAGACCTCGACATTGTTATGGTTTTCATCACCTTTAAAGTCCCAATTTGTTATATCCCCCATGGAAAAAAGGAACACTTTAAAAACAAACACTAACGCAGATTTGGAAAACAGTGCATCAAACACAGTATCCGAAATCTTCATTTAAATCTGACCACCGATCACTGAGATAAAAGATTGCAAAGTAAGTGAAGCTCGGAAGTTTTCTAAGGTCTCACGTAAGGTATTGGTAATGGTGCTAACGAACGTACTGCGGAGTGTGCTCTCAAACTTCATACAGCGTCTACTTGTCTTTTCTTATCTTATTACTTACCTACTAACATCAAAGTGTTGAAGGTAATAGGATGTATGAAAACACAACACCACCATGACAACTTGAATTTGTTTATACAGTCCCAATTGTGTGCAAAGGAACTATTTTTCATGTAAAACTGCATACACACATTTTGAGCACCCACTTCACTGCATGTGATAACTAACTAACCGTCACACCAGTTTTTTAAGCAAAACATACCTTTCCTGAAACTTTCTTGTCTCGCTTCCTTTTCTAAAAATGCAGAATACAGATGGTAAAAATGCAGTAAATAACGATAATAATCTTCAATTACTGCAAAAATCTAAAGCAGTCACACAAGTCTTAAACAACAGGAATTAACCTACTTTGCAAAGACACAACCTGACAGTAGGTCTCGTCAGCAACAGATCTTTCACAAGATAAGAAGCATGGTGTGTTCTCATCCCATTACTGCTCATGTCATGGCATTAACCTGTACTACTGAGTGCTAACTGTTAGCGCTGGTTTTCCAGTGCAGGGTTATACACATTATGTGAAGTTATTCAACAAGATGTCCACCTTGTTTCACAAATTTTCCTTACAGGGTGCATGGCTGAGCCTGTTGAAGCCATACTGTAGTGTGGCCAAGTTGGAACACCCTTTAATGGAATATCCTGCTTATCATAATTTACATCAAAACCGAGAGTATGACATTTAGCTCCGCTACTGTACCACATTCAGAAGTGGAGTTTTTACACGGTGGCAGGCAGGATGAGTGATCAGAAAGTAGCTAATCTGCTTAAAACTAACATTCATGAGGGCTTTCTATCATATCAGCCAGCCATCTTATGAGCAATTAGCATGTATAATTCTACTATTCTGGCCTTTCACCTGGATCACCATGGGCAAACAGAGCTAAAGTTGCCTAACCACCAGTTATTATTGGAATGTAGCATTCTCATGGTAAGAAGGCAGATCTTTTGTCTGACAGAGGGCTGATGATATGAAGGCAGATCAGATGATCGATGAATATTTATTCAGTGCTAGACGCTTAGATTGACACTAAGTTGTCATGACCTGTGACATGGCAAAAAAATCTGAAGTCGTCAAATCTAACGACAAAATCGTTCGCGTGCCTCCTGCCAACAAAGAATGCTGATGATCGCATACAATGGAGGCAAGAGTTTGATGGTTCGATCTTTTGCGATTTTTGCCAAACAATTCTGACTTGCATAGCTATTTACTTCCTGTTGTAGTTTAAGTGCGTTTGATGTGTGCTGACTGCTGAGGTTGGCAAATGCACTCATTTCACGAAATAAACGGAACGATTGTGGACCAAATGTATATAAACTAGGAAAACTAAGTAATTTTAAAGTTTGCAAGCCACCACAAACTTTGAAATAAATTTCAGAGAAATTGATGTCTGTAGCAACTGACATGCAAATCTTTTTCAGACTTTTTTCAGATCTATAAAACTTGGACAGCATGTGTAAAGGACTCCATGCTTCACTTTGGCACACGCCAATCAATGAAAGCACACATAACAAAACACGTCATCAAGTCAGAATGAATAAATGCACAGCTAATTCAACTGCTATGATAGTATCATTATGGAAATGCCGTAAAACAAATACACAGTCACAAAACTTTCTGTGTTATACACCTCGATGGGAGGATACAAAATAAGACATGGGAGCTTACCGTTGCTTTGCGATTCCTTCTGCTACCTGAATCTTCACTTGAACTCTCTAAAAAGGTACATAGGTAGACTGATGTTACAAATATCAAGGCCAGTACAAGTCAACCTTGAGTTGGACACTTACATGTATTGTTATACTGGTAATTTACGTATGTGAGTCCTGTACCACAGAAAAAAGCTCTCCTTGTAGGTGACAACAACGTAGAGGGATTTCAAACAAAAATCCTGGGGCAATAACTATCAGCGTTAGAAATATTGGCGTTCTACCGCGTTATTCTGCTGCGTCATCTATTGACCAGTTTCTTTTTTCTTTAGTAAACTTTTCTACAGCAGAGCGTCCGGTTTAAAATACGAAAACTAAAACCGGATACTCAGCTGTACATAAATTAATATGTTCTTATAAGTTAGAATGAGTAAACTTCACCCCCTGCTCCCACTATATTTTTCACTGGTATAGTTACCATTCACAATGACCCAATGCCGTGGCAATGACTTATATTAAAAAGTTATATACAATACTTTTGTAAATATCATTACCCGGTAAAATTCATAGTCACTGTAAATACTGTAATTATTTAAATGCAACTCTTTCTGGGCATTCAACTAGTCATGGGTTAATGGTCACTGTTATTGTAGCTTTTGAGTATAAAAAATACGTAGGCTATGCATGTATGCAAAGGCCTAATGCCCCAATTGACCTATCGCAAGCTCCGCCCCTATGCGAAAAGTCACGTGATACCCGGCAATCGAACGAGATGTAAGAGGCAAATACACTGTCGCTAAACGACGTTCCTGGTGGAATCGATTAGTGTTTTTGCACTATTTGAAAACGCTTCGACAGAGACAAGAGGCGATGCTTTTCAGCAGAGAATCTTACATTCATGATATGGGAATTTGTAAAGGTGACGATGAAGAAATAAGTGCTCAAGGAGCCAGCGAAAATCCGAAGAACCTCTCGGCCTCGAGACCACCTTCACCAGACAAATGACAAGGCCACTGATACTGGCTATGTACCTTAAAGTCGAATTATCTGTACAATTCCATATATTTCATGATCTTTCGAATAAAACCAGTGAAGATTCACCGATATTTTTATTCTGTCGTCTGCTAAATTTCGCCAAATGAAAAGTAGGTCACAACTGGTGGGACTCCTGGAGTAAAGTAAGTCATAGATTACAGACAACACATGCACTAGTTTCTGACTAGGTCGACTCTATAGCACTGTTTACGCTTTTCTAATCTTGTAATGAAATATTTTGATCAAAAAATTCAGGTTCATAGCTCAGGTACACACTCATCTCGTCCTAGGCAAGCAGTTAGCTCCGGTAGGTCTAGCGCTGTGTCTAAGTCAAATTAATGTCTGGAATTCAGTGGCGGATCTAGGATACCCGGCACAGGGGGGCCCAACATATGTTGCCTCGTGGAATTGGGCAAAGTGCGATTCTATGTGCACAGGCGGCCAGAAAGTTGCAGGGGCCAGGGATGTAGACCGTTGGACCTTCTGTTCAGAAAATATCTATCGATGAACTAAAAAAAAACAGGAACACGATTCCGCTGTGATCTGGAGTCTGAGCCCCCCTCTTCCGCTACCGGTCCTAGTTACTGAACTCAATATTTCCTCACGCTTCACGCTCTTGCTGTTTCATTTTGCTTGCGGTAGCCAAGGGGAGGGGGGGCTGGGGCCCCTGCCCCCCTAAATCCGCCTATGGAATTGTCCGTTTGCACCATTAAGGAACTTGGCATTTTTTTGTAGTTTCATTCCATAAAGGTAGCTTTCATTCAATTTTGAAGGTAGCATGATCACTAAGTCGTGGTATGGTTACAAGAGATTACAAGTCTGGTGTGGTAGTTGCAAAAATATGGTATTTACAAAAATAACTCAAATTCTTTTTTAAAGCTTCATAAATCTAAATATCATGTTTGAACAACTTCAAAATGATCTCTCTCTAACTCTACAGACATACTGTATATTAGAGGTACACGTCAAAAAGTAATTCAATAGTTTACTTTTAGTGACAACAGCTCGACCAAGGCTTTGAGTTGCGGCAGTAATCCAGTGCCCTTCCCTGTGCCGATCGAATCTCTGAATTTTGACTGGGAGAGAAGTTCAGTTGAACGCCAGCCTACGGTTTTTGAATAACAAAAATGTACCTCTGATACGAAACAAAATAATTTCAATTAGGTTGAAATAAATAAAAAAAAACATAAAATAAAAATGTCCTTGGAAACAACAATTTCCGAGAACCACCGCTAGTGTGCCGAGATCCAGCATGTGCAGAGACAAAGACGGCCAGACGTAGGAAACTCGGGAGTCAAAATCTGAGATAGACCTGCACCATAGCCACCAAGCTGAAAAGTGCGTATCTTGGAACTAATATATTTGTGTTTATTATAGCCTTCGAGTTATCAAGCAACATATCGCTATAAGTTCAGCTGCTTGTGTGGCCGTACAGTTTGATCCATAGTTTATGCTTTTCAACATCATTTTTCGGCTTAGGAGATGCCAAAAAATGACGGGATATTATTCTGGAGCAGCATAATGGCTGTTGGTGCTACACACGCCATATCAACATCGTTTCCCCATTCTTAGCGGACAATTTCTTGAGCTATAAACTAAAGTAAGTTTTACTCGACTACGTGTGGTTTGTCGGGTAAAATGGCGGCTTGGAAACGCAGACGAAGGTGTACCAAGAATGCTGCGTTCTGATTGGTCAATTAAGCCGTCAGTCATAATCCTGGCGATAGGTCAATTATGAGAGTCTCAGACTGGACTGGAGACAGACAACAGTAAGACATCATGCTTCGTATCATTATTAATGCACCTGTGCCATATTAATGCTATGAACTGTCCCCACTGACCCTGAACCGGATCCTAAATTTATTTAGGCAATGACCATCGCCTCTGTTGGCCCGGCCAACAGAGGCGATGGTCATTGTCTAAAATTTATTGTGCTCCGAAATCCTCCATTCTGTGTATCACAATTGTCCACAGACACTGCTTGTATGTGCTCCACTCATCTGTGATATGACCACTGCTGGAGATCAGATCGTTTAATTATATGGACCTCTACCCCTAGATTACTACGTCACAAGACGGTGCTGCGCCAAACAATCGCAAGACAAGACATGGCCTGACGATTGCTGATAATGTTTCTAATTCTTTTTTCATCGAAAGTAAACATGGCCTGAGACTCACCTGAGTATTGGGGTTTCTGAGAGACATTTCTAAATTTTCCACTGCGTTTTAGTGACATAATTAACAACCCTTTTCCACTCAGAAAAGACTAACGTTTAAACTTTCCGCCATAAATAGATCAGGTGCGCATGCTCAAGTTTCTACACCAGCGCTACCTATCGCCAAACGAGAAAAGCTTAACTGGCGATGCTAGTGTTGCCATGTTCCGCCGACGGACGTGGGCGCGGTAGCCACTAGGTAGGTTGGCATGCTGCATTTGTCACTACTCAGACAGACTATATTATATATCTGAGGTCACTATAAGAAAAAATGTTTGAGGATGGATTTTCGTTTGAAGGCCCAGGGATAATTTTAGGGGCACACCCCTTATCAATGGAGCATAATTTCATTGAAGGATTCATTTGATCAACTGGCGGGATAACTGAGCCACTGACCTCTTAAATGATGAGCGAAACAGCTGAGCCGAAAAACTAACATAGCCTTCCATAGGTCCTCCAAATTGGGCCACAGACCTGAATCTGTGTGCATCAATTATCATACGTAACCGACCATGAACAGAATATCTCTTATGGATTCACCGCGTCATGGACAATTTTGTTTTACAATGGATTCCACGTCGCCGGGCCTCCGCGTCCGATTTAAAAAAAAAATATCATAGATTTTCTTTGTTATTTTCTTAGTTCTTTGTTATTTTTCTAAAATAATGAACAAGCATCACGCCTGCTTCATCTGTGGAAGATTAACATAACGAGATCGACCAACTTTTTACTTTGATGGGGAACTCAGTCATGGGGACGCGGAGCGGCGTCACCACTGTGACGGGTTTATTTTACTCCGGTTTGACCACTCTTAACAGAAATCTGGCGAAGTCTTTTTGTGCAGTGTGACTTAAGATTATGTATGATCGGTCTTATCGACAATGCTGTTCGTTTAGCGACATAAGCTCAGAACAAAACAAACTCAGCAGACCAAGTATATATATATGTTTTCTGAAAGTTTGGCCCCGGCGGATTGTTCCGAAAGTCGGGCACAAACACATACATGTACAGACTCCTAACCTCTTCTCTATCAATACCGATTGTGTAGTATACGTAGGACTCTCACGGGCGCTCGTTGGCAATGTTATGGATGCTGTTTGCAAACGGCGATTGAATTTTTCGAAACTTTACTCACCAATTATTCCTGCACAGCCCCTATGGACTACTACACTATCGATACTGATCGACTGTGTGGTGGCCTCTCATGGGGGGTCATGATTTGCAATCATGGGCCAAAGGGTAACGCCGGCCGGTGAAGCCGTTTGACCGGTTGTCGTTTGGTCCCCAACTTTGAAAAACGGATGTCACACATCAAATAGTCCGGGTTTTAAAAATTATGAGCCTACACAAAAGAGAGATTTTTATATGATAATTTGTTCCCTTTTAGCCAAAAAACAACAAAATTTCAAGTCATTAGAATCATAGCCTCACGCCGGGTACTTTGAACGTCATCATGGAGAAGAGCGGCAGTCATCAAGCGGCGTGTTTACCAGGAAATCTGCCAGATCCAAGACCCTGTTGTTTGGAGGAGGGCAATTATATAGGCTTGGATGACAATCAAAAACACTGAGTAAAATAAATTGATATAATGTGAGCGGACTAAATCTGGTGCTTTTTCTAACTATTTGGCTTCGGAAAGTTTTAATTCACTTATTTAGGATTGAGGAGACAATCAGAATTTTGGAAGAAATAATGTCTGAAGCACAAAAAACGACATGCCAAAGGATGTTTTCTTTTTTGATCGTTTACATAATGCCCCCTCCTAAATCCGCGTATGATCTGTCACATTATGACAGTAAGCAGCGTAGTCCCAGTTATTTCATTGAATGCGGCCAACGCAGAATATATTTTAACTAATTTTCAACAAAAAAATGCGTAATATGTCTTGACTTGTTGACTATTTCCATTATCATTGATCAAATGTATTATAATACGCAAATACTCGTGCTCGTGGGGCTTCTTAGAGATATCACAAAGTGTCATTTATGGAGCAAAAGTGTCTTCAAGGTCAAAAATAACGAGAAATTGCATAACAAATCGTAGGCTGACATTTTCTTTACTAAGTATTTTACTTTAAATTGGCCAGATTCAGATGAACTCAATTCAGTTTTGTCAATAACAGGTAGAAGAACAAACACTGTACGTTCACAAAGGACGTGCAAACGGTGACTTAAAAATGTTGTTGAAAGTGAAATTAATTTTTATTAGTATGTCCTTTCTATAACGATCTTCGCCAAAAATATTTACCTTCTATTCAGTCGATGGCACTTTTGCGAATAGAATGAAAACAAACAGTGTAAAAGAGTTGAGTTAAGAAATCTCTGTAAATATTTATTAAAATCTGAAGAAAGCTAGGCGCGAATCTACTGTCAAAACCTACAACGCGTGGGCATGTGTACGTAATTGCTTATGTTATGCTTCGTAATATGACAAGTGGCCTTATTATCTGAAATAAATTGATTACTACGCTAGGGTAATACTTCAAAATCTTCTGTCGCCCATATCCGCCGATCGCTAGTGACGGAATACCCCAGTCTAGCTAAGGAAAAGCGTAAACTACCCTGACATCAAGGCTGTTGATCCGTTGATTCCGTTCTCTGAAAATAGAAACAAACAATATGAATATATAAGCGTAAGATCCTTCATTGTAGTAGCATCTCTGAAGGCATCATTTCCAGTTACCCTGTTTCTTTCCAGCGTGTGGGCTCGGCGAGGAGCACTTGACCAATCTCGCACACAGGCTCCATAGCTTATCGAAGTTTCTCCTTTCGCAACTGTGTTTTGGAGGAAGCACACCTGATGACCAAGTAAGAAAACGACACTGTAACACTGTATGATCCATCTTATAACCGCAGTTGGGATCAGTTTTCTCGTTCGTCCGGTCGCCGGTCACCAGTTACCC
>NMRA01000369.1:102079-140040 GCA_002633005.1 Phoronis australis | reverse complement strand
AGCACGAATGAGCTAAGCTGGCGCGCGTTACAGCTATAAACTATGGTGTGCCGAGCAGTTATACATATGCAAAATTCTATTGAAGAATTAGTCACGTGGAAAATATACGCGGTAGAAGCTGGAGAGCAAACACATAAACCACCAACAGATGGCAAATATAGTCAGACTACAAACACAAGAGTGCGTCGGGACTTACAGTAACATAGTTGGTGTCAATGCAGCATGATTATCAGAATCCTTTGGACAGATTATAGAGTTCCATAAACCAGTGATTCCATGGAAACGAATCGTTATAATGACCGTTACTTATAATGATGACGCCGTTCCAAATTTTGTTTCACAATTTTTCTTGTGGTTGTAATTACACGGTCTATCTCATTCTACAGGCCTCAATTTTGCCACAGGGCCACTAGCACTTCGCCGAACTTTTTAAGCTCTGTCGTGTGGGTCATTAGCCAAATATCTACAAAACTGTTGAGTTTAACTCAGCAGAAGTTCACATTTTCGTAAAGTAGAAAGACTAGGTTTTTGAATTTTGAAATTTTGCAAATGCGCCATTAATTGGGCCACGTGTCCATGTCATTTTAGTAAAATTTAGCAAAAAAGAAAAGTACAACAGCGTTAATGTGACCAAATTGTATTTGATATATATGCACAAGGTGAATAGTTAAAAACGCTGGAATATTTAAAAGAATCTTAACAGCAATTGGAGAACAGTGCATAACGTATTGTATATGAAAGTTTAATATGAATTTGATCAGTCATTTCTGAGATATGATGTCTCGAAGTTGGCCGAACTTGAGAAAAGGAAGGAGAAGAAGTTATCAAAAGCAGAAATGTTAACTTAGCTTTGGTTTTGATACCCGATTCCATGCTTCTGTCGTCTGAAAATTCCGCATCTGGTTACTGACATGAGATAATCTGAAAGGATCTATTACAAGATATACATAAGAATACTACTGCGGTACTCTATCGAGAATTCATTTCATCTGGAAATGTCCCAACTCGACCGAATTTTGTGGGATAACCTATGATCTCACACACACATATATATATATATATATATATATATATATATATATATATATGGACTTATTTGCATCATCGCCGCAAAACCTTGTTGCCGTGTGCTCCGACTTGTTGTTATATGACGTCAAATATATATGCCAAGTACGGTACCCAATCCGGTTAAGCGACAAGACTATCTGTGAAAGTGTTGAATTACCAGTAGAGATTTATTTCCTAATAAATTGATTAGATTTTTTCAGTTTGTGAAATATGCAAGTTAAAGCACTGAACCACTCAGAAATTTGTCCGAAATTTAGAAACAATTCATCGGGGAATACAAAAGTTGAAACAAACCCTGAACAGCTGTGCAGCAGCAAGTCATTTTAGGTTCGACGAGTTTCTCAGATATCTTCGTCTATTTTCGTGTCTTAGCTTTTGGACTGTAAATAATAATAGAAACGTTTTCCCTTGTTTATCACAGCATTGGAAAATAACGGTGGAATCTCTGCTGATTTGCTGAACTTGAGGTAAGGACTGTATCGCAAAAAGCAGATTTTACGCAAAGACGTCAGCGACGGGGAGTTGAACGCTGCGAGCAGACGATTGTCTCAGTAAAAAAACACATACTCGATATTAGGTCACAATTTCCTGTTAAGACCTTAGCTCTCAGTGTGCATACTGTATGCATGCATAACGAAACGTTTTCGTTGGATTTGATTTTTGGGTGATTTTGTTGGCCAGGGGCGCTATTTACATGTAGCTTGGCCTATTTATGATGACCCAGATTGAAACTTCAGCGAGGCCCAAAAATAGCCGCCTGACCACTGCGACGGAATTTTTTATCGGCAAATCTTGTCTGTTTTCAGAGCAGCAAACTGCTTTTTTCGGGACCGAATACTTGGATTAACGATTCAGGTAACCCAAATGAACGACCTCAATCAAATTTGGCGTTGCACTCGCGAACTTACTCCACCAGGAGACTGCTCACCAACCGTGAAATACGGCTTCGGCCGCTGTATACGGTTTGTACCGTTTTAAACGGATTGGCTCTACTTTCACATATTTCACAGTTAATAACGTGACGTATACAACATTCATCTTTTCACATATACATAATGGCCTATGGGATAAAAGATAACACGCTAGTGGTACGAAATTAATGCCTGTACGTAGCGTAGGCTGTAAAGGTTTTTATCAGTCCCATATATGTGGAATTACGGACGTTGTATACATCACGTGATTAACTATGAAATACAGGAAAATAGAGCTAATCCATATACCGCGGTAGAGGCCATATTTAACGGTTAGAAGCCGTATTTCACGGTTGACGATCAGTCTCCTTGTCGGGTAAATTCGCGTGTGCGCCAAATTTGAATGAGCTCGTTCATTGGTTACCCAAACCATCAATCCAAGGCGTACGTCTTTCCTGAAAAAGCAGTTTTATGCTCTAAAAACAGAAAAATTACAGATGAAAATTCCGACGTACGGTGATCAGGCGACTATTTTTGGGCCTCGCTAAAGTTTCAATCTGGGTCATCATAAATGGGTCAAGCTACAGTGTAAGTAACGTCCCACCCGCGCCCGGCTAGCAAAGTCAGCCAAAACATCTTAGCTCAAATCCAACGTAAATGTTTCGTTATGGATGCGTACAATACATACATTCAGAGCTAAGGTGTTTACAGAAAATTAGGTTCTAATGGAAAGTATGTGTTTTTTTACTGAGCCAATCGTCTGCTCGCAGCGTTCAATGTACTCTCCGTCGCTGCCGGCCGCAGCGTAAAATCTGCTTTTTGTGATTCAGTCAATTCAAGTTCTGCAAATCAGCCCAATTTCCACCTTTATTTCCAATGTTGTGATCAACAGGGGGAAATGTTTCTATTACTATTTACAGTCCAGAAGATAATTCACGAAAATAGACTAAGAAAATTAAGAAATTCATCAAAGCTGAAAGGACACACTGATGAAGACAATGGGCGCCGATTAAGGGAATGTTTTAACTTTTATATTCCTGGCTGCATTGTTTCTAAGTTTCAGACAAACGTACGAAATTATTGAATGGTTCAGTGCTTTAACTTGTATATTTCACAAACAAAAAATTCTGATCAATTTGATTATGAAATAAAACATTATTGGTTATTCAACACTTTCACAGATTGTCTTCGAGCTGTCGCTTAACCGGCTTGGGTACCGTAATTGGCATACATATGACGTCATATAACAACAAGCCGGATCACACGGCAACAAGGTATTGCTACGATGATGCAAATAGGTCCATATATATGGGATAAATAGGTTATGCCGCATACATAGAAATACTGCTGCGCTATCCTATCTCGAGTTCATTTCACCTGGGAATGTCCCAGATGAAATTAATTCTCGATAGGATACGGCAGTATTCCTATGTATATGGGATAACCTATATGTACACATAAGAATGTAATGACAACAAATAGCTCTTGTGAAATAAATTCCAATCATATACATATGTATTTGTGCACTGCAAGTGACGTTTATTTTTGGTTGCCTACCTGTAGTCAAAGCGAGAGTACGATTTTGTTCAAGATTGTATCGGGTGCTCCGTGTACTTACCAGAATATATTCGGGAAACTTGAAAAAGGTCATCAAGAACTTACGACTGGCAAATATCTTACGCGCAGCCTTGAACACCTGTTCCAGTCGACGTATGGCGCAAAGCCAAATACGAAGTCACGTGACCATCCTCAGACTCAACAGTATAAAGCAAATGGATATTTTAGATCAAATTTTTGTTTTTTGTTTTTTACCCGAAAATGACAAAAATTTCTTTCGTTGGCAGTAATTACGACTCCCAGATAATTTACAATGAAAATATTTACTGAATGCTACAAGTATTGCAATCAATTGTAGCCATAGTAAAATGTTCCTTGGTAACCGTCACCATGACAGAATTCAAACGTTTGACACAGTCACCGGAAAATAAGAAGCATAAAAACCGAGTAATTGTTGCTGAGCGTTCTATCCAACGGCGGTTGCAATGCCAAGCAGGTTACCTATTGCCAGCTTTGCCAAGAATTTCCAATTTCGGCATATTTTATTCAAAATTTATATCGCAGTGGAAAATTTTACGACTAAATATGAGACTTGCTTTACGTTGCTGGCTATAATAAGCATATTTCCAAGTAACCGTTGCTAAGAAATTGTCGTCATTTTGGCGCCCCTTGGCTAAAATGATCAACACTGCCTGGTTAGGGCAGATTTCACTGGCATTAGTACTTATTGATGACCAGGCATTTCGCCCGAAACAGCTGTTGCTATGGTTAACATGTTATCTAGCAACCACTGCAAAGGGGACATTTTTAGCATATTCCACCTAAAATCAGCATCATAATATTTTCAAAAGAGTGGGAATTCTTTGTAATTGGATAAAAATTCACATTACTTTGTGTGGCTACATCACGATAATGATCGATTTCTTAGTACATGTACTTGTTGCTAACTGAGAAGTAACTGAATGAAAGTTTGGTACCTGCAGTTAAAAATGAAAAGCATAGTTTAAAAGCATCAAGTTGCCAAGTTTCATGCTTTTGCCACCGTGCACGAAGACGAGAAGAAAGACGACAATTTTTACCCAAGAATTACGGTTGCTTTCGTCAAATCCTGTTTTCTGATACTCAGCTAATTAGATACATCTTGCGCGTTCTAAATCAAAACATCGGTGGGTTGAAAACATAATGTAACCAACAACAAAACAGTGCAAGTTTTTCATTACGCGATAAACAAGAAAATAAATCCTGCAACAGAATCTTCTGTGAATGTACTTATTTAAAGACACATGTACTGCCTTCTAGATGTACAAGACCTTTTATGCCAGTGATTTTAGAACCGACCTGCAACACCCATGTTATACTGGCTTAGAGTCTGGCAACCATTAGTACTATATTCTGACCTACGTTTTGTACAGAAATCTTCTTCCGAATTTGGGAACTCAGATCACGCAAGGTCACGCAAGACCACGTTAGCGGGTAAATGTTGAGTAAACTCGAAACCTTAGTAGCTACACTAGCAAAATAGCCTCCACTGCAGTGATATGCATGTAATGTTGACTTACAGTAGAAAGATTTAAGTAAACTAAATATTTCGAAAAAAAGTTCTCGAAAGTGTCTCACGAGTGACATTTGCTTTACCGAACGCGGTACTCTTGTTCTGTGATAGATGACCGCAATGTTGGTCACGTGATTGTCGCCACGAGTAGACCATAGCTAGAGTTTAGCGGTAACATCAGAACTAGAAACTCGAATTTGATTTACAGTAACTTACGGCTACTGGTAATCCTAAAAAGATGCCAAATTTTCAGTTTACCCGGGCTTCGACGCACCATCTCAAGAATGCTTGATTGGATTCAAATGAAACTTTCAGACAATTGGATTAATCAACTGCTCTCCTTGTTATCCAAAACTAGTTATATAAAATAATTGCAGGCGATCTGATACACGTTGTACGATGTAGGCCCTTTGCATTGATCACCTGCTTTATTAATATATAGTTAAAACCGAGCTGAGGAGCTAGAAACCTGACTCAAGGGTCTAGCAGAGTGTCCCAGTGGGACTCGAACCCACGACCTCAAGTAAAGAAAGCGGGCACCTATCACACTAGGCCACACTGCCTCCCCCAAACGTAGTCAGGAAATATTCGAAATCTTTCATTCTTACTTAATGTGTCATTGAATTTTTTAACTTTTATGGTGTCATTAAAAACACAAAAATTACATAAAGCACAAAAGAACAGTGATTTTAGAAAACTGTGACAAACGTTTTGACAATTTATATCATTATTAAAAAATGTGCCAGTACACCGACACCGTTGTTCTGGTATGAATCTAATTTTCCTTTTGTCGGCTTAAAACTATATTGAGCTCTGCTTCGTCAAGTCAAACAACTCAAGTTCAAAGTAACAGGAAATATGAATTATGCTGTTTATCAAGCCAAAAATAACACCTATGAGCTCCATTCCACCTACTACTAGAATTTATAAAATAACCATAACAACAAGAAGCATTAACTTTTTTCACGACTCAGTCGTTTTTTGTGACGCGCCGCAAAATTAAATCAAAACAATCGACACTTGCAACTATGTGAAAGGGATTGTCTTGAGGTAACGGTCACACTAGTGAAGCATCGGTCAGTACAGCATAAATCTCGCATGGTCTTGTAACCCAAACAATGAGATTAATATGAAGTCCAGATCTCAGAAATTTACACACTTTCTGTATTCAGAAAATGTAAACTTACAAGACTAATTCTTCATATTTGGCTAAACGCTCAGACTTGTCGATAAGGTTGCTGATTAAAGACCTCAGGCCCCGATTAAGCAAAAGTATTATACCTACTGTTCATCTACTCAACGTATGGTCCTTTAAGAGTTTAGGTTGGAATTAGACAGTCTGAAAGCAGTAATATGGCATTGATATTTGGGGATTGACAATTGCAACTTTGTGCCAGGTACAACAACACTGACGCAGTTGCAATTTAAATTAAGCAAAACATTCCCATCACTGAAGTACGCATACAACAAGCGTCCGTTGCCATGTCGTTCGATTTGATAGTATCGTACGATACGACCATGTTTTGACGTGGTGATAAAGCGTTCATTTGCGTTGCACTAACTCTCCGACACGTGTCGTCTGCTGCGGTCAACGTTTCCAACGGCATTTTGTCGTTGATGTAGTTTCTTACAAGGCCTTTAAAATAGGATCTCGTCTGAAAACCGAATGTTTTTCCAATTATAAGTCCCCCTTATTCGGGAAACTCCTTTTTTGTTTTCTGTGAAAATTTTCTCTATATCCTTGTCGCAGACAAAATATTTCAACCAGTCAATGAATGTCCTCGTTTTTATGAAATTGACACGTGCTGAATAACAAGGCATGCGTAATTTAATATAAAAAACCGTTTCTTGCCAAAACTGAGACATCACCTCATGGACAGGGAGTGTATAAAAGCCCCCGAGTTTAGTTTGACGACACAGTAACAAATTCCCGGCAGTATCAATATGCAGATGTTTGTGGTGTTCGCGGCCCTTATTTCAGGTATACATGTACATATAGTTGTCGCATCCTTGTTTTCTATATTTTTTCTTTAAAAACTGTTTCTATTTACTGAAACGTAACGCTTGTCACGGTACCAATTTTCTTTTCGACATAGTTCTCTATTAAAAAAACTTGCATTTCTTAATAAGTACATTTCGCATTTTTAATCGAATCAGATCAAGGAACGAAATCAAAGACATTTCGGCAGAAAATTTTCGAACTATAAGACACATTGCTCAGCACGAAATTATTTTTTATTTAGTCAAATTGTTTGCCATATTTCTGAACTGTTTAGAATGTTTTTGCTGCGGAAAGAGCACAGTGCGTCATAACAAAATTCAAAGTGATACACACCTACATGTATGTACTGATTTGCATAGACGAAAAAATTCAAAACCTATACATACAAATTAAACTTCAGTTGGACATTATTAACTGTTTCAATTCTTTAGCTTAATTTAATGTTTCAGTTTTCTATATAGTTCATTTGATTTATTTCATTTCGTTAGAGTTATTTTCATTTTATTTTAGTGGTTTTTGTTCATTTCCTTTCTTTTTATCAGTGGCTTTCTGCTCGCCCGTCAAACTGCGAAGTTACTGTGCGAGTCTCGATGATGACTTCTGCGACCTCTACCCACGCCATGAAGTTTGCGATTCTGCCGGGACTGTCTACAGAAACAAGTAAGTGCTTGCCTGGTGTTTCCCATTGTGATTCGTACGCAAATTAGAAAAATATTAAAGTGGCTTTGTGTTTCGTCCAACTAGGACCCAATATACACTGGATCCTGGTGTTCAAGATTTGAACGTTTGTTTTAGGCCACGTACCGCTACAAAATTGGTCTAATATTTTCCTTACTGAGATGTGAAGTGTCAATTCGTTGTTTATTGAGACTATACTTGACGTATACTAGCGATATATAACAAACTGTCAGATCTTTCAGAGACCTGAAATCAGTTGGGCCATTTCGTAACGGAATAATCATGAAAACATCTATGTCCACATGAAACGCACTGACATACTCGCATGCAAATAATAGCAACAAAACTTTTACTTTTAAGATTAATTATTTATCAGAGAATTTCGAAATTTCTGGACACGCACCTTAGTTGATACACGTGTAAGCCCACAGACATGTCGTCGGTCGTGTTTTACCCTCTGATGACATGTAACACGATGCAACCATTATTGGTGACTGAACTATTTTAGAAAAGTTGGTTACATTCCAAGGTTAATACACGTAGGTGTGCCTTTCTAAAAATACTGTTATTCGGAAAACAGATNGGGGGGGGGCGGATTGGTGGCAAAAGGGAGAAAGAAGATGTGCGACATTTGTAATGAAAAGGCAAAGGCGGAAAATTGGAGGTAAAATTTATGAAATTTGGGGAGGGGACAGAAAAGTGGTGGCGACCAGAGTTTGTGACTGCATGCTCACGTAATTTGAGATTGGCTTTTGAATTAAAATATTAGAGACACCAGGGCCCGTGCACTAATCTTTGCATTCGCAATCAAACTCTAAGTTAATTTTGGTATTTTCTATTCTACTTTTGTACGAACTCAAGATAAATGTCTCTTATTTTGTGCTCGAGTACATAGGGGTTTATATATAGGCGTTTTTAGTCCAAGTTCATATTTGATGACCCCAAATTTGAGCTACAAACTCCAGTGGAAACTCGAAATTTCTAGAAAAATCGAGATTTTGTGTTAAAATTCGAAATTTTGACTCCAGACACAATGCGGAGTTCATCAAGTGCAAAGAAGGTGTTAGACCGTTATTCACGAAAGCCACTGTGTACTCGAACATAGAATAAAAGACAATAACATATATCTTGAGTTCACACAAAAGTAGAACAGAAAATGCCAAATGTCGAGTTCGATTTCGAATAAAAAGATTAGATCCCGGGCCCAGCGAGGTTAGGACTGTTGTCGAAAACAATGAATAGTCGGAAAGGATTGCGAACAGCTTACACAAATTTACCCATTTTGCAGTGAAAATTACATTGTACTGACACACACTGCTTCGTTGGGCATTCCATACAACCAAACGTAATGGTTTGATTTGCAACACTGGTACCAAATCGTGATCTGCTAGGTTTTTACCCATGCAGACGCGTGTCTGTTCCAAATACTTATTTAGAGGCAAGTTGAGTGCTTAGGGCGCCATCGATATAAGCAAAAGTTAGTGAGTATAAAAGTAAGGGATACCACAGTCATCTTAGACAAAAAAGCTTATCTTTCAGATGGCCCTCACAAAAATACATACCATACAGCAATCCTAGTTTCAACGCGACTGTTTCTGTCTGAAATTCCGTAGAATGGGTCACCTCGTTAAACCAAACCCTAAGCTACGGAAAACTTATATAAGTTACCGCGCGTTTTTTCATTCTTGTAAAATAATTATAAGTTGGTTAGGACCTTCACGTGTAGAGGAAACTTTAAATTACAAAACCAGGAGACTGAAGTAGGTTTCACAGAGAAAATTATTACAGGGTTAAACGGACATTATCGTTGTTACGGCTAAAAAACGCATGTTGGATATTGCCGTTGGTAGAACACACTATTTAGTTTTTGTCTTTAACCAGAATTATAATACAACACAATTGGCTTCGGTTTTTTATTTAACTACAAACTGTTAATTCTCTCAATTGTCAGAAATTCGCTGAATTCAAGGCGGTAACTTAACCAGTTGAAGAAGCTTAAAATATTCTGCCATTCCTCTAACGGGATCTAATCCTGCCAGCAGTACTGCGACGATTCCAGGTTCGGATCTTTGCTGGGGCTAATCTCACTAAAAGCCATTTTTTGTTACAACGTGTTTACTGGTTCTTCCATATGAATTTGTTTTCTTGGAATTAGTGTGTGTGTTAGTGAGTGTACGAAGTTTCAATTCTCAGGCTCTCTCGTGTAGACTTGGAAAAACATTGGGGACGTCAGAATACAAGACGCTCATGCGATCTGAATTGTTGCCTAATGAGGCGCGCAACACAAGTCGCAGACACTGCATGCATGCATCATTTTCGAATCCGCAATTTTAGGTTTGGCCAATCCAAATAAGCTATAAGCGCTTCCTGAGTCGCCGGTGGTTTCAATGTTCTTGTTGACAAGGGAAGTAGAATGTTATCATAATAAGAAATATTACCGAGGCCGATTTTATTCGAGTATAAGACCTGTCTCGATTTTGTTTGTCAGGCACTGATTGCGAAAAGCAGCAAACCATGTAAACCAGGGTAGCTCACTGTTTCCAACAAACCGCCAGATCGTTAAAGCCTTTACCATTTCAATAAAAATACAGAGGGTCGCGCCCTGTGGCTGAAAAAATAAAGATACTACGTCTGTGTCAATTAAATCCCTGTTAAGGACTGCAAAAAGTTCTCAGGCGTCGCCACCGATTTAGGAATTGAGATTTTCGAATAAATGGCACCATTTCCCCTGTATAATCATTTCTTTTTAATTTCTGTCAGTGTATCCACAAAATAACCAGTGTATCCACAAAATAACCCCACATGTAAAAGACATTTAACTGTATATTTATCAATTAATCAAAATACTCTGGCTGCCGAAATGTTAGCGATGCCAATTGAAATCTGCTTAGATGTTCTAAAATACTGAAAACAATCTGTATTACATCATACTTTAGAAAGTAGCTCGGAAGCTAATGTACAATTATTTTCTCAAGTTCTCTTCTATTCTGTGGTCCTTGAATCACAACCGTATATTTGTGCCTTTTTGTGTAAATTGAATAATGTGCCATTTGTAAATTTATGTTTTATTTCAAAGTTTTCGTTATTTTAATTTTTTATCCACTTATTACTTATATTTATTTATTTATTGTCTGTAGTTTTACAACTATGTGGTCTCGGTGGAAAAGTTTTGACTTGTGTTTTCTGTTTCATTGTGCCCTGATGTTACGTAAAGATTATTCTATTGTATTCATTTTATTCTATTGAGATGCCTTCTTAATCTCCTTCCTGTCGTATCAGGTGCGACTTCCTCGCCAGTTGGTGCAAGAACGACTCGCTGGTAATGACGGAGTGCGACCCCAAGCAGGACGTTCGCAAGTCTTACATCTGCCAATTCTACGAGAAGGAGGATTGTTCCCGCCATTTTCATACGTGGAAGAACAAGTGTGACACGAAGGGCAACCAGTACAAAAACCCGTGAGTTTGTTTACGGAACTTAATTGTTCTAGAAGGCGTAAATTAAATTACCGTTCCTTTGTGCTCACGATCAATGTCGAATGGTGTAGACGTAGGTTTTTTCTGTCAATAAATAAAAGTGCTTTTGATTTTACAGTTATTACGGTAGCGCTTTTAGCCAAAACGAAAACGCGTTTGTCGACGTCACTTCAGTAGGCTTTCATACTAAATTCATGATTGCAGAGTGGAATTAAAATCTCCACGGCTCAACTTTCCCGTAGTAGCAGAAGCAGTTTGTTCTGATACGTCTAGAAAGAAAGGGTTTGGGATTAGTGGATGGAATTTTCTTTGAGGGTACAACCAGTCGCTCGTGTTGTTGTTTGTGAAGTGTGGCAGGGTCTTCTTTGAACGCGAAACAGTACAGTGTGCCCGGCTGTAGTCCCATTATCGCTAGAATTATTTCGAGGTACCATTGGGTTAGAAAATTTAAATCAAAATTTACATCCTCTAAAAATATAAAACCGGTTGGGCGAGCATGCGGTTGACGACTAAGGGTTGGAAAATGTCTAATATTTCTCTGAAAACCATCATATGGCACCCCAACCTTGGTTGAACACTCATCGGGACTTCAAACACGACCGTAACTATTTAAAATACTGCTTTGTCTGCTATTCCATTGACGTGGCCTTGAAATCACGGACAGGTCGTAGACACTCGTCAGAGTGACGCGCACGTGTTTAACGAGAAAATGTACGGAGTCTTTTGGTCCTCGCACAGGTGCTCAGGACGCGATGACGTCAGTACTCTAACGGAACGATGATGAATTTTACACATTTTTAACAAAATATGTTAGCACAGACTTTTAGAGTAATTCATACCAGACCGATCAGCTACAATTATACTGACTGAATATGATGACATACAGTAACTTGGTTCTCACATGGCCTGTAAAAGGCCATGGTCCGTTCCAAGAAACTGACTTAAGTTCATTTCTTAAGTTCATTTTGACTTAAGCCAAAGATTTGTCTCAACTACCAAACTTTGAAACTTCCACATCCGGCAAGTTAGTCAAAATTAAGATAAAACTTAAGTCAAAAACATAAGCCTTACGTAAGATTTTTTTTCTTGAAACGGAATTGAGACAAATTTAATGTTTGTCTTAAAATTGGTTAAAATTTCAAATTTTGGTTTAGCTATAAAAGTCAGTGTTCTTGGAACAGGCCCCAGTTCTCTGTTTCAGTGATTTCACCCATTACTGGTTTTGTCACCTGCTATTCTATAGTCAGTAGCTTTATTTTTCGAGATGAAGTCAGCTAAAATCTGATTTTGTAACGAAGTGGATTTTATGGTTCGAGGTGGGGTTCCTCAACCGTAGATTTATTTTCCATTGGTGTTAGTGATCGTGACCTTGGAAATTTCGTTTGGAGCCACTTGCTCCAATCTTTGATTACTCGCAGGAGTTACATTACATTATTTTGTTCCAAAAATGTACAATGGTTGGTTAGAGATTATACTTGGTTAATGCTTTAAGACAAGATTTAAAACCGTTTAACCCTACTGTTACCACTACAAACATGTACAGTACTTATTGCAAATTTGCTCATGTAGAACTTTTTTCCAGCTGCGAGTATAATAAAGCCTGGTGTGATTTCAAGACGTTGAAGTTGGTTGACTGTCCAGAGAAAAAAATACCCATCAAACCAATTGCTCCAGCACCTTTACCCACTGTTCTCTTCTGTGAATTTTACAAACAGAACAATTGTACCTTGGACAAGTTTGGCAGGATCGATGTCTGTGACCAACATGGAAATGGTTACAGGAACAAGTCAGTATACACAATAGATGAACTTCAGTATAATAACTGTCGGTAAAGTCGTCAGTGTTTATTTTAGCTTCAGCTGGTATTGCTTTTCTAAGGCTGACAGTCGTATGTCACTCTGTCTCTGCTCCGGCTGTTTATTGTCAAATGTCAATTTATGAATTTCACCATTATGCTTTTATGAAACCAGTTTCCGATTATTCGATAATCAAAAATAATTTACCGAACGGACTGAACGTCGGAAATTGAAATTTCTCATTTGCAACCTCCACTAATTAAAGGTGATATTTTAAAGCGGGTACAAAGCCGCGTACGAACCTTAAATTTTCGACCATTTACAGATGTAAATTGGTCTCAAGTTGTGTTAAGATGCGGGTTTGCAAAGAACTTACACTTCGCTATTTGTAGGGAGCCTGTTCAGGGAATAAATAACACACGCCGTGACTAACCAGCTGATAGAGTCTGATCAAAAGCAATAACGAACTGTCAGTTCTTTCGTGACAGTGATATCATTTCTAATTTGATAACGAAGCGATTTGACACAAATTTCGTGTTGATATGAGGTCTGAAAAGTTGTTTTTGAGGTAGAAGGTGAGCTTGTCACCGCTTTAAGTCGTGTGACTTTCTTTTTGATAAACTACATCTTCCACTTGGTGACGGAGCACAATAGCTTGGTCTATGCCGAGATCCTACCAGGTTCTAGGAACGCAACTGCTTACGTTTTCGCATCCATCAGCAAAACGACCGCAGTTAGTTGCATTGTAAATACAAAGTCAAACTAAACCAGCAGCTACATGATGGTTTTTATATCATTCGTTCTGTGTAGGTGTGAGTTTCGGCAGGCCTGGTGCCATAATACGAGTCTAGAGATCAGGGAGGATTGTGGCTGGAACTCAACCGTGGTCGAGGGCTCCGGAGAAAGCAATGATGCCTACGATCTTGAAGACTCAATGAGCAAGGACAGCGCCAGCGACGGCGTTGATAAAGAGGACGAAAGCCACGTTGAAGTTAAGAAGAAACAGTATGAGGCCGCAAAAGACACCAAATTTTTGACTGGTGCCAAAACGATTGACACTAAAGAAAAAATCCTTGAGATCAAGGTTTAATAAACGCAACATTGCCTTGTTTTAACACCGTTGATTGTTGAAATTTTATTACGACGTTATTGTAAAAGATGGTGAAATTTCATAATTACATAATTCCATAGTTACATAGAGTGATAATAGCATCTCTGAGTTGCTGAGGGATATTCCGATCTTTAAAAATATGGCAGCTAGTTCAATTAAGCTACAATATACACTGATTTGTAAACATTTGTACTTGGTGTGTTTCAAAAGTGATTAGACAAGCTTAATTCTGAAATAAAACACTTCTAGACATGTCATGTAGTATCATGCCTTTAATTAATTTAGTCTATTAATCATGCATCATGATAAAGGAACAGTCTGAGTGACCCCGGGCATTTGGTCAATGACCCGGATGGTTCTTCCTTTCAGTTGTGGTACACGCGTCTTTCAAGTTCGCTAGCAAACGAACGGCGAAATAAAGTCAATACGTCCATTAATTTATAACATAAATGTGCTTGTATGTATTAAAATTTTAGACAAGTTCATTTACTCAAGGGCCCACATGCTTGTGGATTAACAGTTAGCAAAGTGAACCAATAGATGAAAGTTGTTTCTCGAGATATCTTGCACCTGGGTTCCCATGGCAAGCGCGCACCCAGCCTAAAACATAAGCGGGCTCGAATTTTTCGCAATGTGGACCTCTTACTGAAAAAAATAAACGGGGAATAAAAAATGTTCCATAACCAAAAGAAGCCATAGATGGGTTGAGGAAGAAAGGGAATCCTGTCCCCGTGCGGACACGACCATAATATTGACGAGAACATCAGCCATGCCAGTGAAAGCATTTGATGAATGAGGGAGACAGCACAGTGACTCCCCTGTCCCCACCGAATGATGTTTTCGCGGGTAATGTCCAGGCAATGTGTCATTCATCTGGAAAAGAATATGGCAAACACCCCCTCATGTATGGACATTCGGAACGCAAGTATATCTCACAGGGGTGCCAGTCTGAGTCTGTTTCATTAAGACTGGAATTTGGTCTTACGCTCAACACAAGTATTTCTGAGTAAAAAATTAAATTTAACGTGCCCAAAAGTACAAAGTCTTTGATAATATACGTGCAATACCTAATTAACGAGATAATTTCCATCAATTAATGTTAGACAGTGAGGTTTTGCTCATAATTACTTGGGTACATGTTCGGCATCTTGAAACGGAAGCGTAAGACCAAAGTATATCCACACTCTAGTTTATGCTGAAGTGAATGGATTTCTTTTTCGTCGAGTGGTCCGTAGACGTAAAACGTCTCTCGACAAAGTAAATCTGAGTAGAGTTCACTAGTTGTCTCGCGGCTAGAAACATCTAGCTAAAATGACAATGTTCTCATTTAAAAAACAAAGCGATATCTCATGTGATCTTGCAAAGTCTTGCTTTTTTAACGATGTCCTAGCGCAGGTCCTTGCGTTACTCCACTGTGGTAGTGGTCAGGTGCTTCGCTTGCAATGCATGGCGGTATCTCGCGTAGTCTGGCGTGATCTTGAGTTTTAGAAAGATTCCCTCTGGCGTCTACTAGCGGTAACGCAATCGGGTGTCCCGAACGCTGCCATGCAAATGGTATAGTAAGGTTTATGCACTGGAAGCGGAGCGTTTTATAACTAAGTATATTGAAATTCTGTCGACATTGAAATAATCCAGAACTTATAGTCTTGGTAATGCTGTACTTATGTTAGCGCTAATCGATTTTCATGATTTCCACACTACAACGGGGATTTTGGATAAAATGGCTTGGGCGCTTTTTCAGAACCATCGATTTTTTGAAGTCATGTTTTGTTCCCACTCAAAAGTTTTTCGGGAATGGGCGCTTTTTGGAAACTTGATTTGCTGTCCTGTTCACCCAATCTTATGTCTTTCAAATGACACGCCAACACTTTCATACAATATCGCCGCGCCATTAGGCGCATGGGCGTCTGAACGAAACTGCGCTTACACTTGGGTAAAAAGGTCACAAAAAGGCATTTTAATGGGTTGATATATCCCAATTAAAAATGGGATGCAAGTCCGGCGACGGGAACAAATGCGCGGCAAACGGTAATACAAAACAATCTACCAAATTTCTTGAAATTACGCCAAAGAAAATATACAGAGGCAGAAGTGAAAATTGCCATTGAGATGCACAGCGGCAGGCCTAGTCAAGACGGGTGCGCCTATCAGTAATGTATGGGCCTATGCACTACCAAGGCTTATATGCGAAACGTAGTCGTAACATATTGCGCCAATGTGTGACCCTCGTGTGTAAAAAGACCTCGAAAAAGGCATTAATTTGGACATAGGCCCATTGGCCTAAAGGCGCGGCAATACAGTAAACATATTCCAGGGGATTGTAATACGTTTACCAGCAGGATTTGAAAAAAAATGTCTGTTTTGGCAGCAAATTTTTTAACTGACTAAGTTAAAATGGCCAACTTTATGCACAAGAGCGCCTGAACCCACGTTCCGAATTTAATCAAAGCCCCGTATTACCTCCATTTTTTGGCTAATTTGACGCCAATTCTATAATGGTAAGGGATCAGATCAAGTCGGGATTTGCTCTGGGCGTTTAACGAACAGCATAACTGGGGAAAACAACGACCATTTAGGAGTGATGCGTTCAAACCAACACTAGTTGCCTTTTATTCCCAAAATGCGTTCATGTGCAATTTTTCTTCCTTCATTTACGAAAAAGAGCCCATGGGCTTTTTTATGATAGTGCAGGCGATTTTTCTCCAGGAAATCCCCAATGAGGCGAGCATTAATTGCTGCCGTCCGCCACTTTAAAGCAATTTGACATATGGCATCAGTTTACTCGCGAAAAAATTCTCAACGCTGAATAAAAACTTAAATTGTTCTCCCATTCTCCAGAACATGGATATTAATAGAGTGGTGTTCACAAAACCCTGCTCTTGAGCGTCCTCATCTATTATATAAAACTAGCCGTGCGAAAGCACGGGTAGCAGCTAGTGGGAAACGCCCAGGGGAAATAGCTACACCTAAGAGTGTTCATCGCATTGAGAGACAGGAATACTTCTTGAAGAGACCGTGTTCAAAGCTTCAAGCAGAATTTCTGTCACCTGTCAGCTTTTAGTGTGCGGCTGTGGGATTCTTCCCCTAGGCAGTACAAATGTCTTTCCAGACATTTGACCCTACCGTAACACAAAGTACGGTAATCAGATATTCTTCAGTTTAAAATGAAAACTAAGAATGCATTTAAAATATTGTATATTACACAAAGTATATAGATGTCAGTGGCGGATTTAGAGGGGGGCCAAGGGGGTCATGCCCCCCATAAAATACTCCCAGCTTCCATTTGGCAGTTCGGGAGTGCGAATGTCTGAAGGGCAAAATTCTGGCTACTATTATAGTGCCGTCCCCCCAACTCAAAATCCTGGATCCGCCTCTGAAAGTATTTACAAAAGTTACATCATAAATGTACATAAACTACCGAGGTAGAAATGCAGCTAGCTGTATGAAAACTGTCGTCAACATACAGCTAGGTAGCTCCGTTAGACACCGAAATTTCACACAACCCATGTGCTCAGCAGTCCCGCGTCGTCACCTCGTCGTGAAACTTAGAGCTCAGTAACAACCTGCAGGGAGGCATGCAGAGTCTGCTAATGAATCGACATTCACAGTGCCCGTTACAGCCACAAAAGTAAACGAAATCTAATAAACGTTATTTTTCGTAATTCTCCGCCTTTTGTAACAAAGGAAAATCCTGCCGTCGTTTTGAAAACAGTGCAATCTCATGACACACGCCCGTACGCGCCATTTCCCAAAACTTTACGATATCTCTCGAGGGTATTTTCTGAAATTGTTTTTTGGTATTGAAATAGTAAAAACCTGTAACGAAATGAAACCACTTCCGATTTTTACGCTACCTTACACAGTTGATGGAAGAACGTGGAAATTCATTGGCCCGATAGGTGACGCAATGGCGCCCAAAGAGCGCATCGCAGTTTTAGCAGATGAATAACTGAAGAACCCCAATTTTCCAACACCCGGGTAAATAATTTAGTTTACTCAAGGAAGAGTAAAATTTTTTTAATGAGGCATCATTAATTTCGGCGGCGAGACAGGCTCGATGAATTATATACGCGACAGAAGCCGGGAGGAGTGAAAGCAGACGAAGTGACGTCACCCAGGCATTTGAGCCGACCGACTGACGTCATCACCAGGCCAGTACGAAACTGGCTACCCTCCCAATAGGTTCGCTTTTGTATTTCCGCAGTTTATTTTGCTTTTGCGCTATGACACCTGACCATGTTTAAACTTTGCGGGATCTTTGCGAGACCACCGAGTATTCTCCGAAACGCGCAGTACTCGACAAGTAAACAGGTAAAGCGAGTACTATAACCCATTGTTACTTAACTGAGGAGCAAACCAACAACCTCTACTGACCAAAGTGCTGTAGGCTACGTCCTCACTCAGACAGTACACTAGTCACTAGTCGGATATAATGGACCCTAACTTATTCCAAATAAATCCACTAAATGTAGGTCTAAATGAATGATTTTGGTATCGTTGCATTGGGTGCTGCCCAATCTTTGTTTAGGATCATTCATTGAGTGATAAAAAATAAATTCGTAAATGATGCCATTATAAATAAACCTCGATATGGGCTAATTATTTGTTCTATTACTCTTTTGGGTTTTTCTTGCGTTGTAATAAAATAAAAAAGTGCTGAGTTGCATAGAATTTTCAAGGATTATCAACTTTGAAAGCATTTTCTCAAGTTTGATTCCATGTGATTTGATAACATGGTTCACTCGAATGTATGGTGCACGAATCCTCATGGTCACACGTGTCACATTATTTTTCAGACGTCCAAGCCGAAACCTGGTACAAAAATTCATCTAGATCCTCCACAGAACATCAGGCGTGACTGGATCGGCCCTGCAGACCCCAAGTCCAACTTGCGTCCGATCAAGTTTTACATTCCCCCCAATGAAACGCGTCTTGAGAGAGATTTTAGGGAGAAGCGAGAAGAGGCGCAAAAGTGGAACATGGAATTTTGGGCAAAACACAATGAAAATTTTAAAAAGGTATCATTCCTTCTTTACTGTAAAGGAATATTTTTCCCTATTAGAAAACTTGTTTGAGAAGAGAATTTTGTGATTTCTTGGCTGTAAGTCTGTGAATGCTGACTTATTGGTACTTGCCAATATATAAGAACCCAAGATAAATCTTGGTTGGTGCTTTGAAATGATACTCATATAACAACATTCTCACTATAATGTATTCAAACATGGTGCTGCACCATGCTTCAAAAGTTCTTAATTATGTTTGGAAATCTTGAGCCATGTTTTATGAGCTCTGAGCCATGTTCAAAATTTCGAGCCATGTTTGGAAACCCTATAGCTTTTTCAGGTTTGCAAGACAAATGATTGCACGTGTGCTACATATTTTTATTCCTTTGGTTTAAAAATGTAATTATATGCAGATATGACTGGTTGTTTTTGTGAATTAGCAGAAAGCGAGATTAGGACACAAGAAATGATAATTTTAGCCGTGTTTATGGTTTTGTCTTGGGGAAATGTAAATGTTTGTCAATTTCACATTTTCTGTTTTGCTGCCATTAGGAAAAAGAGAAATACTCAGCCTCGAAACTGAAGAAGCTCGGATTGAACGAAGGTGATAATCTGACCACAGAGGATATGTACACATTTTATAGGCAGTTCTTGAATGAGAATTACAAACTTCATGTTTATTACAACAAGTAAGTAGACTTGTTACGTGATGCAGGACAAGTTTTATGTGTAATGGTGAAATTTGATCATCACAAAAGTTCCTTAATTTAAATCTATTTGTCATCAACTAAAAGCTCCACCTAGTGTTTGATCGTGTAACTAGTCTGAAATCCCTGCTGCTTTGTACACATAAACTGACAACCTGGAATCCCAGCTTATTATGGAATAAGTTGAAAAAAAAGTGGTTTAATCAAAAAATTTTCACTAGTTGCTTGTGTGATTGACATAAAAAATTAAATATTTGCATCTTAACAGCATTTGGTTTTGCACTTTGTTTTCTCTTGAAAGGTGTTCGACCCAAGATAACGGAATGTTCAAATTCAAAATGCACTAAATTCAAATATTTTAACCCTGTTTTGATGATTTCAACCAATGTTTGTTCTGTCACCTGCTAATGCGTCATTGGCGTCAATCGTAAAACATAAAAGCACAAATTAACTAAAAAACCATACCCCTATTTCACAAATTGCACATTATGGTCCTTGATGGGTGGTCTTTGCCCACAGTTGCCTTGTATTTTGGTAAAAGCACAAGTCACAGTTGCCCTTTCAGCAGACTACAAAACTGTTGAGAGTTGTCGTGGGATAACAGAACATTTTGTTTCACAGAACTGGATAGGAAAGTTGTCCTAATATCTGTTAATAGGCCAAAACTGTTTTTGGTATCCTTTTAACAATCAATGATCAACTATGCTTTTCAAACCCCTTAAAGTAGCTTCAATGTGAAAAACGAAAATTGTTTGCATGACACATTGCTATTTTGTCTCTGTAATGTTCATCAACTATTTCGACATTTCTATCTTAGATAATGTGTTTCAGGGAATGGTACAGAAGGAATTTGTCCCTTCTCTGGCCAGCTTTGAAGGTGGCAGTCAGTAATGTGTTTAATGGAGGACGCAGGTAACACATATCTTCTGGACTCTCCTGACAGTTGTTTGATTGTGTACTTACAATGTATGTGTGGAATTCCTGAGCAAACCATGAAGCAATGTTGAGAGAAGCTCAAACCCAGTGGTAGTCTTTGTTAAAGTTCAAAGACGGGCAGCTTACTCATAGAAGAAGATACTATTCAAGACTTTCGCTGTTAAAAGAGATAGCTGCCTGTACTTACAAGTGAGGCTTAGTCGCCTTATTTTGGATGCAGGTCCATAAACCTAATTTGCTTGTAAAGGACGTTGAAAATTGATTAGCTTCAATCTATTATCTTGTTTTAAATAGATGTACGTGTAATAGCCAGTTTCATTATGGGGGCAACATAATATATGTACTGTGTCATTAGATGATGTTAGAACGTTCAGATGACATGTAACGTGGACCAAGATTTTTTTAAGTAGCGGTATGCCACAGCATTTGTCTAATTTCTTTGGTAACATGTACCTTGCTCTCACTGTTCCTCAAATTACCATTACTGTGCGGGGAAGTTCAAACGATTCACGTATATTTAGAGAAAGAAATTGCGTATGGGCTTTGTTAACTCGACCCTTTGTGACCACCAGTTGTCACCATTGTGCTTTCAAAATGCTGGAGAGTAGTACATGTATGTTGAATGTTGTTTACAAATTCTGAATTATGACTGGAGCCAGTACTGTTGAGGAAAGGTCAAAGGTGATCATGTTGTTCCACCTCCTAACATGATGTTGAATTAATTGGCATTAGCGTATAATCTTATTATTATTAATAATTGAGGTGGTTACAAACCTTTCATATTCAGGCACAAAAGCCAACTTTTGATTTAGACCATTCATTATGACATTGGTATCAAATTGTTCCTTAGTCAAGATATGTGTAATTTTTGGGCTTGGAAACAACTGGTATTTGTTTTTGATTGAGACCAAGCTCTACAAATTGACTTGGTATATCATTTTATTCATCGAGCATGGTCTTGAGCAATATCACTTCTTTCTTTCTATGACCAAAAACTTCTTCCCATGATCCGAGTAAATAGCGAAAAAAGGAGTTTGGGGGGTCAGATGTCTTTTGCCGGGGTGCGTCTGACATGTGCAGTCTAGCTGGCTGGGCCCATTGCTTGAAACACTTGAGCTAAAACTCACGAGAGCTTTGTTATCGATCAACAGGTTCTTTATGAAAGGAGGTTTCATATATGTCTGTATTTTTTAAGAAAATGCAGAGAATTTCCATTTGTTGCCATGCATTATACATTGTAAGGATGCAATGGTGCCATCTAGTGGCGTGCTCCTTAGCCTATGGCAAGCTGGGCAAGACTATACCAGATGTTTAGATATTTCAACATACTAAGTACCACACTCATGTGCTACAACTATGCCCGATGATGTGTGTGTGTCGTGCTAGGTTGCAGTGACCCTTTAACATTTGAATGAAGTGTCTAATGTTAAGACTGAGAATATTTTTTGAATCTTTGGTTTAATCAGATTGGCCAGGGAAGGTTCTCCTTCGTTTGCCAACAGGAGTTAAGAGATGACCATTGGGCTGCCGACTAGTTTGGTACCAAGTCGGGCAAATCACAATCAAGGTCCACATTCGGTGGCCACTTCTGGTGAAAAATGAAGTTTTTCATATAACTGTAAAAGCTGGGTTATTTTGAAGTACCATCATTCCAGGTTTGTAATCTAAAATATTTTTGCACAAGAACCACCGAATAAAATTTTATGGCGTAATGCATCACAGTTGTTCAAAAGGGTACGTACACTACAACTTGTGGTCACAGCCAACTTCTACCATGCATAAATTCATAAGGTAACAGTTAATTTAACAAGTTCTTGATCAAATTGAAGAAGTATCACATACTAAAGTAAGGAAAATTTATTAACATGCTGATCAAATTGTTCTAGATGATGATACATTGCATATCTTAACATAGTATAATGAGAAGTTCCTCTCTTGTAATATAATTCTTACAAAAAGAAATGACAAGTAACTACTTTTTTCAAAAACTTTATTGGTGCTATTTGCCTAGTTTCCAATACATTCACCAGTTGGTATTTAAAGCAATGCTAGGCCCAGTGTTCCACTTGTAAACAGTAAAAATGGTACTGATTGGGGGGTAGTACACTACCCAGTCAATCAACTTCAAATTTTGACTAAGTTACAAATGTATTGGGATGGTCTCGAGTTTTGTGCTGCCTCCTAGTTGGTTTGTTGCAAATTGTCTTGAGAGATAGAGAACCTGCCTATGCAACATCAGTTGTCACATGACATGTCTTCTAGGATGTTTTAACATCCTAGAAGTACTAGCCAAGTCCTGTGTGGCATTTTATTGCTCACAAATTTGATAATGTCCATTGTTTTTTTTTTAGTCAGACTGGATGCATTTTGGAAATATCAGTATTGTTCATGAGAACAGCAGTATGTATACTTGTGGGCAATACTTTATAGCATAGAGGTTGAAGGTACGTACACTACACAGGGGTACGTACACTACATTTCAATGATTTGTTAGGTTTATAAAAAATACTTAGAATCTACTGAGAGTTAGTTCATTTACCAAATCTATTCAAATAAAAATTACAGCATACATGTACATGTGTATATCTGTCTGTCATTCTTTGAAAACAGGCACATGTTAAAATATAGGGGTCCGTACACTACACAAATGCTAATATTTCACTCAAAACAAATGTATTTGTAATTAACATCCTTTTAACATAGCAGTTTTAATGGAGGAAACTGTCTGTGACAAATGTTGCTGACTTACCGTGTAATATTTTTGTTTCATGGCATTTGTTCACACCAGGGTACGTACACTACACAGGGGTACGTACACTACATTTCAATGTCATGTCAGGTTTGTAACTAAATACTAAGAATCTACTGAGAGTTAGTTTATTTACTAAATCAATTCAAGGAGAAAAAATAAAAAACAGCATCCATGTGCATATCTGCCGTACTTTGAAAATAGGCACAAATTAAAATATAGGGGTACGTACACTACACAAATGTTAATATTTCACTCAAAACAAATGTAATTGTAATAAACACCCTTTCAACCTAACATCTTTGAGGAAGGGAACTGTCTGTTACTAGTGTTGCTCACTTATCAAGTAATATTTTAATTTCATGGCATTTGTAAACATGGGGGTACGTACACTACATCACAGTTTCTGCATCACATGGTAACGTAAGGTTGTATGGCCATTTATTTTTCTTTGATGATAATAAGTACCATGTTGTTATTTAAAAGGCAATAATTTCATTTGCAATGACCATTTGTGTTACTGAGTTCCACATGGGGGTACATACACTACATTTTGTTAGCCTTTTTGGCCCATTTTCAACATAGCAGAACCCAGTCAATATCCAAAATTTTGGTTTATTTAGATATTGAATAATTTGCTGTGTTGCCTAGGCTAACATATTCTGCAGTTCTTTTTATGAGAGAGTCTGAACTTTAGTTTTTAATCTTCTTTACACTTGGTGAGGGTTAGAAACACAGAATTTACAAATTTCGTAACGAGTGCCTGTTTTATGATGAAGCCTACCATTTCTCAATGATTAAGCACAACTTCATGTAAGTGATTTTAAAAGCGACTGAAGTTATTCCCAGTCATATCTAAGCAATTGCTTACTTGATAAATTAAATCAGTTTTTGGCCACAATAAGATTAAAAACCGGACAATCGCCGCACAAATAAAAAAGTTCATGTTCAATTCAACGTTTCATCTTTTCATTAGACATCATCAGGATCATATTTACAACAATTTAGGAGAACAAGTGCCAACACACAGCTCAGGTAACATCCATAGAGTGAAGTGAGAGATACATAGAATAAGGTCGGTAGCTGGTCATCACCATAGCTGCAGGGTTACAGAGCTCTACATGTTATTCAGAGAATCAGTGGCATGCTGGTTCTGAATGGCCAATGACTCTTTAATGTACAGTAACTCCTTATTGGGTTCTCTGCAGATAATACTAACAGAGTTTCTACTGTTGACAATTGAAAATTGTAATTTTTATAATGGCCACTCGTAATGCTAAAAATGCATGAAATTCATAGACAAAAACATGCATAAATTTCTCAAACATTGTCCGATGTTGATGATTCTTTTTTAATGTGCACAACTAAATAACTCTTTGCATATGAGATTCAGTTGGCATTTAGTAAGTGACCAAAAATTTTATTTTAGACCGTAACAAAGTGAACTCTCGAACATGAACCTTGATTGTGATTTAGCCGAGTAAAGAAAAAATCGAGGTCAATTTAAACCAGTAAATGGTCGAAATCAGAAGATAGTTTCTTCGAGGGAATGCTGGATTGTAATCGCTTTACCAATTTGATGTTTAGTTTCGTTGTTCCAAATTTTGATGGTGAAAATGGTGTAAGCTTTGTCTAGTTATTCCAGTTTAGTTGAATACAACTTTGCTATTGGACTGTTATATGTCTTTGTCCTTATCACTTAAACTTTTCCATGGTGCGCCTTCTAAATTGCATGGCTGTGCCTTCAAACTTACAGTTTCGAATCCCTAAACTCCAATCCTGGACCACTTAAGTCATGGTACAAACCAAACTACAGTCCTGGATCCTGGATTTGATCATTGGGTATTCCAAATCTGGTGACTGGGTTTGGAGTATTTTCAGTGCGTGTCATGTCCTCTAGGGCATAGATATGGAATTTGTATTGGGGGTTGGGTGTCTGCTGATCCGGGACGTATCTAGGGACTGAAACTGTATTTTAGAAGGCACGGCCATGAAATCGCTGTGATCCCCTGCTAAAATCACTAAATGTACGTGTACATACTTAGGTGGATTTAGAGGGGCGGGCCAGAGGGTCGCCCCCCCCCCGTCCTTGGCGGAATATCGAGGTTATTAATTAATCCCAGTATATATACGACCGAAACAAGATTTGACACTGTGTCGAGTTTTATACTATGTATGTGGGATTTCAAGAGTCTGACTCCAGACAACTGGCACAATCGTAACAGTCAATTAACGCCGCTCTCGGTCGATAGGCACTTGATATCCCAGGCGATCCCGGCAGTGGCGCTGGCCACTGCCACTTCGTTTCCATCGTCTACTCCACTGTGCAATATGAAGAAAATTCTTTCAAAGTAAACGAATGCTGAGTGACGATGAAGAAAAAGAAGCTGGAGGTAACATGTAAATTTTAATCGAAGGAATCACTCTCTCTTTGTCAAATATTCAAATTAAGACGATTTAAAAAGCAAGCGCGTGGTTAATACCAACATGAAAAATGGATTTGGTCTTTTGGGCATGAGTCTGTTATAAACACGACGAATTTGCTGCGAACTGGTTGCACAAAATATAAAGCTTTAATTAAACGTTATGGAAAGGAGCAGGCCGGGTTCGCTCTGGAGCACAAACAAGCTGTCTATTAGCATGATATAGATAGTTTTAGTTCAAGAGCACGCCCCCTGTGGTCTATAGGTTGTGAGTTGAAATCCCGGCCCGGGGCATTGCAGCGGCAACGAGCGCAGCGAAGGTTTGTTCTTTGCTCGATGCGTCAGAGTGTGCCGGTCGCAGTACTTGTTCGCCGGGTGTACAGCGAATTAATTCAAATAGTTCCTGTTCAGCGTTTAGCTCATCTGCAGTAGTTTTTCCTTGACAACTGAGTAAAGGTTGAATGATAGTATACTGTAGGTCCCCGTTCTCAGTCACAATGGTAGGCTATTTGAATAACATCATCAAGGTAAAAATATTCAGGGCTTCGCGTAGTCACGGTAGTGATTTTACGTTCTGTTATCACCCGACTGCTGAGAAATCACTTCACCGGCAGTGGTAAGAATAGCCTATACAGTCCATATGTCACTGAGCGCCAATGGGACGTTGACACGCCTGTCGAAAATATATCACATGTGGGCAGGTGGTGCCCTGATTGGCCAGTGCCGGGAAATTCCCACGGCGGCTTACGTCGATCGCGACTTGGAAAATATTTTTATAGAAGTTCTTGGTTACAAATCTCAGATAGCTGATTCCTCCACAATGTTCCAGGGGTGCGAAGGTAGGCTTAGATGACTACACCTCTTAGAATTCTTGAATGCACAACGTCGCCAACAAAATGCGCTTTCTGCATCTGGCCGACAGAGTTAGCAGCTCTAACCATTCAATGTTATTTATTGATAAAGCTACGGACTCAGACGTACACTAGGCACAGACGGACAGGGGCCGCTGTCTGCCCGAGGACCAGCTAGCACATGTACACTAAGCTGGCTTGTAGGGTTAAAAGCTAAACGCTGTGCGTAGCCTACTCTTTCATACCGTTAGCTTCAGCAATAGCCCGAAAGCCTGCTCTATCTGGGAAATCGGCGGAGTTAGTGTCCTGACAGGGATCGATTATCGTCAGGTCACGTGACCATGCATATCCTATGCCGTTGCACTAGGACGCCGTATAATGCACTGGCTTCTCACTCGATCATGTAGAGGCCCAAAGCTGGCGATCTGCCTCGGGTTCAAGTAACAGTCTCCAGTCTCCAGAATTAAAGAAATGTCGATCTCCTCCCCGGCCCTCCTCCCCGTCGCCAAACTATAAGAGGGGTACATGTGGCAACGAGACGTGTATGCAAATCAATTCCAATTTCGATCGACACGACTTCCATCATGGAGGGGCCATTGTGTCGACGAGACGGGGGCCCTATTCCTTGCTATCGTGAGGCCCTTTGGTGCAGGTTTTTCATTGAAACTCAACAGATTGTCTTGTCCCGGGCCCCAGTCGCCACAGTTTTTACACCTTTTTTGTTGAGGGCCCTATAGTGACGCCAGGCCTCAATTATAAGAGCTGTAGCCCTATCTAGCTATGGATAATCTGGCACTCAGTGAGTTTTCTTCACCGCCGGGCTTTTCATTCGATTGGGCAGTATGTTCAAATTCCGGCGATTCAAGTTTACTGGCTAACATATGGCACAAGGAACCATTATTGAATAATTTTATGGCACTGAGCCACTACCCGTTTTGTTTACATTTTGTTTACGAGTCTGACCTCACTTCCCATGTTATGGTTTTGCGGCTCCGGGGCTTTCAGCTTTTATCTGGTTGAACAACTCCGCTATTGTTGTGAATCGGCCGCCGTAGCTAAGCCGTGTTCACAGGCACACGAGGCTAACCGATGTATATGGTCGTATCTTAGTTACCAACCAGGTAAAGGGTGTTTTAAGTTGGTGTCAATTGTGCATTCTTCTTTTTTTATTGAAATGCTTAAAAAATGTCTCCTCCCCGGCAAATAGTTGTGTAGGCGTACGAGACGAGATTGACACATTCTGCGCCGTCTAATGGCCATTTTTATGATACTAAAAACTCTCATAGAAGCACATCATTTGCGATGCTGCATGTCGTGGGTGTATTTCAGCGCTCCGCGTTGCTTTTGTTTTGCATTGCAGACGATGAACCCGGGAATGAAGGTTGGCTGACGAAGCTAAAACGCCTACTCTATTGGTTGCTCGGTGGATTCAAATCTTCCAAAGTCAAGCCTATAGGCGGCGCCAGCAGCCCTGAAAGCCAGGTAGGACCCGCGAAGCCGAAACTGTTTCACATACAGGCACATGCACGCGTTTTTGGCCCACTTGACTATACCTGAATCAAAGCCTACATATCACATACCGAAATCGTGTACATGCGGGATAGTTCTTTTTAGAATTGAAGAACCATGTATCATGTCACTTTGACTTACTTTTTGCGGCACGACGTATTTTGGTGTTTTGGCAATTCTCATGAACTCGTGGACTATTTATTCACTAGATGGTACCGCTAAACACATGTATGAGAGCTGGAAACATTTCAACAGCAAGGTGCAGGGGCACTGATCGAGACATCTGAACCCTATGAATCCCCCTGACTGGCGTCCCTTTAGTTGAGCAAAAAAAACTGAAGCTCGGGCACGCCGTTTTCGCAATTTGTCGCCGTGTATTACGGACATTACCATGGATGGTCATGAGAGCGAAGTCAACTTATCTTTCTGTAATTGTCATACATAACCTAGCATATGAACAAGATTGCTCGTGGTCCAGGCTAATAACACACGCATTCGTTGCGCCACAATCATTATTCACGGATGAATTCACGTACGTGTTTGTAAGGAAATAATTATTTTTTTCTTATTTCTTCAATGTTGTTTTGGTTAGATAAGCAACGCACAATTTTGCTATCCCCAACTGTTTCACGATGAAGCACTGTGATGGATTATCTTACCTCAAAATTTGCAACCGGTTGTTTCTTACCCGAGGTTGCAACACGTGAACATTATGATTTGCAGATGGAACACGGGGAGGCGCCTGGTGGAGCCTCGTTCCGACAACACAACTTCAACTGCACTGTCGTGAACCACTACCACTTGCACTGTGGAAATGAAAACCACATTTCGGCAGCTGAGATGAAATGCGTGCAGAGCGGCAACCATAACACTGTTGTCGCGGGTTTGGCACCTGAACAGGTACGCAAAAACACCATTGGGCTAGTTATCGTTCAAAATCATGCCATGACGCTTTCACTGGTTCCAACACACACGGAGCGGGCACAAAAGGGCCATGCCACCTGATCATTTTTATCGTGATTGACGCAGGAGTCACGGCCGGGCAGCTGGTGTTAAGATAAGAATTGCATAACGTTTTCACTTTTTCGTTCTTTATTTTGATAGACTTTATTAACTATCATCTGAATTGAGTCTCCATAAAAGGCTGACCACGTCACATGTCTTGTGCATCTGTCGATGGAGTTTTGGCTGATATGAGCGGATTTTATTTATCTCTGAGTATTACTACGGGTGTAAAGTGGTTTCATGTGTTCTTCAAATTCATCTGTAAAAACTATAAGTGACAGATAATTTTTATATATCTATATATGTGAAGTGAATAAGGTTGAATTGAATTTTCGCGAAGACAATAAATTTCCTTGAATGTTTTGAATGTGCAACAATCAATCTACATGGACAAGGTGGCCGGGGGGGTATTATTGTATTTATTTATTTATTTATTTACTTATTAATGTAAAATTTACAACGAGGGTAGCCCCATCAGTTCACACTGCTTTCCATGGGGGCCCTCAGGTAGATTTGTCGTTTTCTCGCTTCAAAATTATATAGTGACTGATTTGGGCGCTTTGGTTGTTTGTGTGAATAAGAAATAGTTTGCATCAGCAAGTGGTATGTCAGCCAGTGAGCTGTAGCCTCCAATGAATCTCGTTCTTTACTGGTAATATCAGCAATAGCCGTGCAATTCCAATAAAGCACTCCAGATTTTGTCATCCACATCGAGGATGTTAACAATGGAAGAAAAGATTTTACCAGTTAGTGAAACCTTCTGAAGCTGAGGATCTGTTCGAGTCCAAAGTGGTAAATAGAACTTAGGGGGAATTATAATCACGGGAATGAAATTTGGGGGCCAGATGAAGATAATTTCGTGTGATTTTTAGGCATTTTCAGAGAGGTTTGTATTCTGACCCCAAAATTGAAGCATCGAAAGCCCTGGATGACCTACTCATAGTGGACGTCCTTAAATTATGAGTTGTGGAACGCATGCACGTGTGGTGCCCGCTACATGAAGAACCCGATGACTATCTACATGTATATGTACATGACTAATCGCATAATGGGGATGGCATACAGCCGCTTTGGCCAGTGAATTCAGAGCCGGCTATTTGGTCTGTGCCTGTCCAAAACACTAATTATGGCGTCAAACTCTCTATGATCTTTTTTGCAATTACTTGACTTTAACTGGTAGCATTTGTCTAACAGGTCATGATAACCCTATACTGTTTTCCTTGTTACAATGACGTTACGCTGTTGCAGGGTGCTGATCCTGAAGACGCGTAGAGCATCTCTACGAGGCAGAGGATTTCATGGTGGAGTGGTGGCCAGCTAGTCTAATAGTTCATCTATAGCTCATTAGGTTTAAACACTACCAGTACACCCATTGGATAGCAACATTAACTTGCTCTATGGTTAATGATTTACGCAATGCAAGAAACGTCAACATTTGTTTGAGTGTTTCAGTTCAGAGCCCGTTTTAAATTTAAGCATATCACTGGATTACCCTGTCGTTGAGTTTTGGATTTCATCCGACTCCTGTGATCACTGATGGAGACAAATGAATCCTATTTATTTTTTTCTCGTAGACATAGTTGCATTTTTCTTAGACCTTCTCAAACAGCAGATGTAAACTCTGTGATGGCCGAACCACGCGCTCTTCTGAAATGTACTCTGCGCAAAACTAAAGAAAATGTTAGAAGCCTAACTATACAATAAGTGAAAACATCAAAGTAAACGACGTTGAACAAGAACTGGATGCGAGAGCATCGACAAGATTTGTAAGGACTTGGTGATCGAGAGACTTGCCTTGGCCAGTCAATGGCGTAGTGACCCTAGCAAGAAAGTCCTCTTGTGGGAAATATTGTCTCTTAATGATATACGTGTTGATGAGTCCTCGGACAAATTTCTCGTTACGAGAGAGTGTACTCGTGGGAACTCTGGTTTCCTTATAACGGGGGATAAATTCCTGATCTCGTGGGTACTGTTGTCAGAACTGGAAGAACCCATGGCGTTTTTTCTCAAGTGAGACAGGGTTTGGTCAGTACCGTGCGGTCCGTTTTTCCAGATAACAAGAGTCTGCTTTCGTGGAAACTAATGTCTCTTAATGAGACACGACTTGTATGGTCACCGGCTTAGTTTCCTCTAATAGTCTTTTATTGGGACAGGACTCCGCCAGTCCCAGGTTAATTTCGCTTTAACGAGAGATCAGTCGTCTCTCTTGGAAACTATCTTATCGGGAAATGACTTGATAAGTTTCGGGACCAATTTTGCTATAACGCGAAAGCAGTCTCATCGTGGAATTATTCTCTCGCACGGAGATGGGATTTGCTCAATCCCCAGCTTAGTTTCCCCACAGAACTAGAGGCCATTCCTCTTTTGGGAAGAACTATCTCTTAATAGGACACGACTTGTACAGTCGTCGATTTAGTTTTCCCGTTGACGAGAGACCAGTACCTGGTCTCATGGGGACCAATGTCTCTTATTGAGACTCGACTCGGTCAGTCCCGAGCAAATTTCCTTATAACGCGTGGTCAGTCCGCTTGTGGGAATTGTTGTGTATTGCTGAAACACGACTTGAAAGTTCCGTGGCCTACATTCCACGTAACAAGAGATTATTCGCTGATCTTCAGTGAATAGGTGTTTCTAAGTGACACTCCTCTAGATCAGCCTCAACTTAGTTTCCCCATAACAAGGGTCTTCTCTGCGGCGCTATTTTGACTGAAATGATCGAGGCAGACGGTCTGCCAATTGTTACCTTACAATAGAAACGTTGTCTCTCATGCTCATTGCCAGTCGCTTAAATGTATTACATCGGAGCTGCGACAAATGAAAAAGTCCAAGCACTGGACAATGTACGTCAGCCAGGCTGGCGTACCACAATGACCTCTTGGTCACCAAAAGTTGCAGCAGGAATTGTCCCATGAGGGAAGTGAATGGCAAAATGGCCTTCCCTGCAACTTTGACAACTGACACATGTCTTATATAGGGACATTCTGCTTCTCAGATTGAGGGGAAACGCTCCTCTTATCCGCTTGTCCTCTGGTTGAGCTGGCGAAGCTCAAATGACTGAACCAAGGACCCACTAAATTAGGCGTGCATTTTTTTCTCGCCCGATTTGTTCAAGGAATCTCTAAGGCTCGCTTCAGAGTAGGCCTGTGACGAGCAAGCTAACTTAGATTGCCTAATACATGTCGCATGGATGCTTTTGACGTCACAGAGATGTCCTCCCTACAGAAGCAGCATTAGTGTCAAAAATCAGCACAGTTACATGATTGTACGTTCATGTAAGGCGATTCGGCCGAAGTCGGCGAAACCGGCCATGATAAACTGTGCAAAAACGAACAATTTGTCGCCCTACCGTTTTGATGTATTCTTTTATGCAATTTATTGAATGTTCATAATTGTTCAATTTGTTGTTTGCAATAAGGATGTCTCAATCAGTACTTAAGTTCACTCTATCAATCAACATCGTTATTGTTCATTTTATCCTACTTTAATAATACTGACAGATGGGTTCATATGAAGATGACGACAGAAGAGGACGAATTTCGGATGGATCTGACAACCATTGTGCCCCCTAGTGGCAATTATTTTTTTACATTTACCTCTGTATCTTTAAAGGTCGTCTACAGATTTTTGTGAAACTTGGCATTAGGCACCTGTTAGTAGGATGATGCTATATTCCTGTTTTCGGAAGGAGTCAAGGTATTTTGCGCCACCTAATAACCATTTTCACTGTTTATTGGCATCCGCCTCTCTATCAACCAAACCGCTCTTAAAGATGATTGTAAAAATTGGCATGCATGTATTTTCTTACTATGAAGAGAAAGCCTGACGATGATTTTCTGATTAATCTGGCTACTGTGGCACCTCCTAGTGGCAGTTTATTGGTGACATGATGCTATCTCCCTATTTTCCGATTTATTTGAGACATTTTGCGCCACCTAGTGGCCATTTATGTTTTTTCCAATCGTTTTTTTGGCATCTGCTCCTCTATCAACTAAACCATTCTATGGATTATTGTGAAAATGGATATATCTGTTCTCAGTTTGAAGAGTATGGCTGACGATGACGACTAACTACTGTGGCGCCTCCTAGCTTTTTTGCGCCTATAGCTGTATGTCCTAAGCCTACTGCAGGATCTTAATTAAATTTAGCAAGTATATTCATATCATGTTGAGAACAGATATTGACAACTTTCAGGTGCATTGCCCCCTAGTGGCCATTCCATTTTTTCCGGTCTTCCTTTGTTTCTCTATAGTTTCTTGACAGATTTTTATGGTTAATACTTTCTATTAAAGAAACGATGTTTCTGTTTTCGGATGGAGTTGACATGTTTTGCGCCATCTGGTGGCCATTTTTATGATACAAATAGATGTCACAAGAAGCATGCTGTTTGTGATGCCCAATTGCTTCAAAATTTTTCGCTCTCCGGCCTCCTTTCGGTGGGGCCCTCTATATTAATATAGAGGGCCCGCTCTCCGGCCTCCTTTCGGCGGGGCCTTCTATATTAATATAGGGGCCCCGCTCTCCGGTCTCCTTTCGGCGGGGCCCCTATATTAATATAGAGGGCCCCCGGTCTCCGGCCTCCTTTCGGCGGGGCCCTCTATATTAATATGGAAGGCCCCGGTCTCCGGCCTCCTTTCGGCGGGGCCCTCTATATTAATATAGGGGGCCTCGCTTTTGAGGTCCGAAATTCAATTTTTTGCCTATTTCATTTTAATAAGAATAAGTCATTTTAAATAATAAGCTGTTTATTTAAATAAATCCTCTCAAATTCCCGTCATAAGTAGCAACAGTGTACCTGCGATCGACACCCTTACATTGTTGAATAAGTATTTATTTCAGGGTCTTAAAATGTGTCTATTAATTGAATTCCGTTCAAGTTTCGGAGGCTGTGGGCTTGCCGTCTTGTCTACTGGATCTCACGTGCGCCAAATCTTGTTTTTGAAGCAGACGACTGAGGAGTTTCCACTTTGAATATTTGGGGAAACGTACATTAAATAATATTGGATTTTTTAAATATAATTTACTTGATTACTACGTGTCAGGAAATCCCAAAGATTTCTAGAGACGTGATTTCGTGAACTAATTGTGTTGTCTTCTATCGATCGTAAAATTTTGATCTTGATCGATTTTCTGTTAGGTGACACCATCCGAAAGCCCAGGCAAGCTTTCCAGAAATACAACAGAATTTATTTGGAAGTGCAAAATAATGTGGAAAGGTGTCGAAAATGGGTACACTTAAGCTAGTTCTACAAATATGCTCTCATGTGTATCAAGTGCTGTACATTTTTTTCCCTGTTAGGCGTTTGTGAACACCCGTGTGTAGTAGATTATATGTATGGTAAATTGTGTGTTGTAGTAGATTATGTAACACTATCATTAGATCGCTTCACACTTGATTTTATTGCTTTTTTCGCGTTGTCAGTTTCTTGTAAGTATCCGACCGGGGAACTTCGCTATGTGTTTTGTGTCGTTTAATTTTATACTTTTGTTTTACAATCAATAAACTCTGACTGCAAACATATTCAAAGGCAAGTTTTTTCTTTACAATTTTATTTCTAAGGCCTACTTTGTGTGCTTGTGGGAGCAGTTCGTCTCGGAGCCTTAAGCAGTGCGCTCCTCTCGTTTCGAAGTTAAAGAACGTCATGCCTCGTTTCCAACAGGCCTATTGGTCAACTCAAGCACAGGCACTCAGTTTAATTAGCCCTCGACGATATACTATAATGGAGAAAGGTAAATACAATTACTATCCAATATGGCCGCCCGGTCCGCCAGGCACTTCTGGAATAACTCGAAGCTTGCCAACCTGGGAGTACTTTAAGTCACATTTTACCTGCCACTGCAGCACGTTCACTAGTTTCATTTGTTGACATCGAAACCAATAAATACCTCCAAATTTTCCTTATTTTAATCGACAACATCCACGGCAAAGCGTAGCTAGTCGACCGAAATGATCCATTGGCGTCAACTAATGCGTATGCTCTGACATCACCAGAATGCTAAAAACAGTAACATTATCCTTATTCTACTCCAGGAGCACGCTGATTGGGTACCAGAAAAACAGGTCAACATTTCAAGGTCACTATCCAATTTCCTTCCATTTGTCCAAATCATTATGCTTGTATGTGGATTAATTATTGTACTTGCCTTGTGGCCGGTTAGAGAGTAAACAATAACATTATAGTGTTAGCTGTTCCACCAGTTTACTCTGCCTGTACTGTCATTTCGGTCACTATCCGCTTTGCCGTAAATGTTGCCTCCTTATTACATTTTATCGTCGAGGGTTGATTAAAGGTGCCTGTGACAGTCAAGATCTACTGAGAACTCGGCTCATTGCCCACTTTGCCCAGGCATTCAATTAGCTGTACATTTTGCTTAGTTTGAACGCACCAATACAGCCAATTGGTAGCAAGAAAACAATGAGACTGTCTTACGGCAGTTGAACAATCTCTGTACCAATCAAGGCTTTCGAATCAGATCTCTTTTTAGTATCTTATTCCATGGATGTACCCTAGCCATAATGCAACACACTACGCACAGTTTATATAATACAAATAATATATTGAAACTAGGGTATTTTCATTCACATGTCACATTCATACACTTTGGAAACGACGACTGGTTCAGTCGTTGGCTTAAGAAGTTTTATTTCCACATTGCTTTTTTGATGAAAATGAAATGTTAATTTTGAACTAGTCAAATAGTTTCAAAAAAGAATAATCGTATTTCAGCAAACAAGCATCGTACAATGGACAATTTTTCTTTATCCATCCTGTAGTGTACCAAACATCACGTCAGTGGTGTATGATTGTATTTGTCACGACTTAGCGCGCGTTGATATGGTATAAGTAAGAATATCAGTCTTCTTACGTGTAAGGTTTGTTAATCTTACATGAATATTTACTCTCAAGTAAGAAGGGAAAGATGTCTCCGATTAAGTTTGGTAGGACTTCTATAATTGACCAATTGCCCGGATACATCAGTGGACAAGATGGCCTGCACGGTAAGTAGAAAGTCTTTAGTTGGCTTCGAGTCCCGGTCGAGACATGGATCTTAATTACAGACTTAATTACATGTCTCGAACTGTGACCAACATGTGGCGTGTGCGAAGACTAAATCTTTCCTTCACGTCATTAAGATTCAAATTTAAATCGAAGTTGCATTTACGCTTAACCCAATCTTACAGCGAGGCCAAAAACTCGTGCAGTTTGCCAAGACCAAAACAGGGGAACTAAATTCCCAACTCTCCCTCACATGGGCGGCGCAGCACTGAGAAAAGTGATGGGGGGGCTAAAGCCCCTTCAGCCCCCCTGTGGTGCACCGCCTATAGACCATGGGCGGCGTAGCACTGACCCCTATGCTGCGCCGCCCATGCCTCAGGAAGGGAACAAGCTGAATTCTTAGACTTTGACACCAGCCTTGATCAGGAATTGCATTGATACCAAAAGCCTTATTTAAAATCGTCTAAATTGAACATTAAACATGAAATTAACTAAAGAGTTGTGGGACAATCTCCACCAGTGGCTAGACAACTGGATTTTAAGCTTGGTTTCCTACTGTAATTAGAGTGTTTGCCTCTCGTACAGTAACCCAACTAAATTTTGACAAACATTCTTCTCAGGTTATTTGTTGAAGAAGATTTTAAACAATCCTTCCAGAATATTCGGCGATAGAACGCTGAAAGGGTAGTTTTTATGAGTGCTGTTTCAACGCAAACCATGATCAAACATCACTTTTCAAATCAAAACTGAGAACAGTGGAGCGAATTCAGTTTCTGACAAAAACAACTTAAGTGCCATCTATCCGACATTTGAGTATAACGGGTGGATCCAGTCTATAACATAATACACTGTAAGTTGTGTAACAGACAACAAGCAGATGGCTGCGGCAAATCCTACTTCGCTGTTCCAGGTTGATCATTTGCCGATCACTGTCCAGATGCAAGATACTTCATAACTTCCGATGCCACATCTTGCCTATCTAGATTTTTCATAAATTCGTAGAAGCTCTCCAACGATCGCCTTTGTTTCTCCCATTCTTGGAGTATGAACATAGTAGGGCTCTGCTGTCGCTGTTCCACCCACGTTACCAAGGCTGTGTCCATGCGTAAGTGTTCAGCGACAGCGCGCCAATCACGATGCAACGGGTTGGATACGTCAAGATGAACCATGAGAAACCGACATAGCTCGTATGGGAATGTTGTCAGATGCCTCTCGCCAAAAAGATTCTGAAACGTTAAGTTAGATGTTCCAAAACTCAGGGATGTAGTTCTGAAGTGCACAGTTTACAAATTAACAAGTATCCAGTAAGTTGAGCTCAACTGAATAAACATTTTTGAGAAAATTCCCATTGTCCTATCTCATGCAGCAGCAAAACCTTCTGAGTCGCGCTTTGCCAATAATTTAGAGTTTAAGAACACAGGGATTGACAAGATTACAGAACAACAAAAATCGATAAACGACAGCAATTGATTACTACTTTTGAGCGAGAAAGCATAAAATAAAAACTTCTAAGAATTTCATTTACACAGATAACAGTTTTGTTAGAATCAGACAGTCAACAACACGTGACCGAAAATAGTGAACCTTGGATCCATTTAGCCGGGCACCTATAGAGGGCAGGTAACTTATTGAAA
>NMRA01000369.1:21293-101787 GCA_002633005.1 Phoronis australis | reverse complement strand
CTATCTATATAAATATAACTCGACCCATCACGACGGGTCCAGTTTATAATTGGAACCGTCACGACAGGTCCAGACCCATCACTGCGGGTCATGCTATATAAATATAACTGGACCCGTCACGGCGGGTCCAGTTTATAGATAGACCCATCCCGAATTTGTTGTACTCAGTTACAAAGAGATACTTCGCTGATCAACTTTTACTGACAGGTACCCACCTATAATCATATTTTACGTAGAAACACATATATTTATGCGGGTATCCCCATTTTTGTCCTTGAAAAGCAAAATTTTACAAGACGAGGAAAGTTCAAATTAAATAAGAAGCTGTTAGTATATGCGGCGGAACTCGGTGAAATCGAGTTTTGAAAGGCTTTGATATTGTCCTAAAAGATAGCCAACACCTCATCCGAAACAGCTCGATCCCGTGTGGAGGGATTTACCACGTTATAACTCTTGTATACTTACATGCTTCGTTTGTTCTGCAACAGATATAATACTGGCTTTCTCGGGTCGGTCCAACTGGAAAGTTTTTAGGTCACATGCTATTTCGTCTCTGAGACCATCCGGCTTTAAAATAAATTCACAGCTTGGCAGATATCCGTGCCACGCTGTCTCAAAGTCAATTTCAAGCTGATTAGAATTAGTCGTCCAACCAGGACTAAGATTCTCAAGTGAAGAGCATAAGTTGGAGCCACTGTCACGGATGATGAGACGACTTGTAGCGTTCAGTCGGTTACCTCCTATTTCCCGTTCACCACATCGCACCTTCTGTAATAAAATATTTTGGATTCTGAATTCAGAGATAATTTTGAATATATCAAGAAATTGAGTATATTTGAGGTGGCACAAACGTAGGAATAATTGTATAACTTGTCTGTTAATGTTGAGGTATTCGCTAATACATGCTTAACACAGGGGAAAACAACGTGTGGAAGCTGCCATTGACCTATTCATATTGATCGCCAAAATCGATGCGTGCGCATCCCAAGGCATGGACTTGAGGATACGAATCTCACCCCCGAATCTTGAAAATGTCACGCAGGCGATCGTGTGCGCCGTGCGCTGTTGACTCGAATCAATGATAAGCTGAACCGGTGCTTTAGCTACTACTAAAATGAAGTGATCACCTACATCTACACAGTGCTGCTTTGGGTGACCACTATCCCATAATTCGGTGCGTAGGCCTACATGACGTCTCATGTTATGCGCACCAAATTCACAAAACTAAAAGGACAATTCCTGGATTTTTGGAGGCTTGGACATGTAATTGTATCCAAAATGACTTTTTAGATAACTAGATACCATTTTTGTAAAAAATTGATTTGTCGAAATCTAATCAAGCTTTCCCGGAAGCGGAAGTTGGCGTCACATTTAGGCCTATTCACCGCCATCTTATTCAGTATAATGATATTGCAAAATCGTCACCAGTGCCTCATGTCATTCGTCGGTTCTTGGATTTGGTAGTGCGGTGAACTTAGAAGTTTCGCCGTTGTACATGAAATCCAGCCGGATGACTTTGATAAGGTGGCATGAGTCGGACTCTCAAAATCGGGATCCCCAGTCTGACATCGATCCCAGTCTTTACCATCCACTCCCTTCTCCGCGCATTTGCCATCGGGAATTGATGGAAAGGTACTTCGGCGAGTTTGCATCTCGTCAACGAGTACAGCCAGGAACGCAACAATTAACTCGACATAGCTCGAATTCCATTCACTCTGTTTGCCATCTCCGCGATCCTGCGCACAAACGGACTTGGTCTGTCGCCGGATTACAGTTGTAAAAATAATAATAATTTACAATCTGAAGAACTTTCACGAATTATACACTTTGATTTCAAATACATGAACTGACGGTTGAATGACTTGAGAATTTTGCAAGGAAGACGCTGATGCGATTTTGCAATAACAGTATTTACAGGATAAAATGGTAAGTGAACTCACGTGATTTACATAACTTGTACCCTAAAAAGTCATTTTAGTTCCTGTTATTTACCCAAACGTCAAAATATCCCTGTATTTTCTTTTAAGGGGCGATTGGTAGTGGTGAAAGTTAAGTAGACAAAAAGCAAAGAAAAAATATGACAGGGACAACGAAGATTATGTAAACACAAACATTGCCAAAGCGACTATAAACCGGCGTTCCGTCTAAGAAGCGAAATTTTGATTTAGACCACAACTGATTCTTTATCCGTAATTTCTGGGTTTGCAAAGAGATGACAGTTTGTTATTCCGTGAGACCATGCTTCGCCGGTGCACGCTCGTTCGATACAATATTCGTCCTTTTCCGTACGACGTCGTAATGTACATACATATGATATTACTATATGTAGTAATGTATATGATAACGTATTACAGAAATGGACGAACTCCGTATCGCATGAGCATGGATAAAAGACCCTGATCTCAATTAATAACGAGTTGTCAGCTCTATCGAAGACCTGGAATCACCTCCAGTTTGCCTGAAAAACAACTTGACACCTATTTCGAAGGATTCGTTATCTCAATCAAAAGTTGTTTTTGTGATGGAAGACAAGTTTAGGCCCATTGCTGTTTATCTTCCTTAAACCACTAATAATGACATTTTTAGCAGCCATTCCTTAGGACTAGGACTGCATTCTTTTTTTAACAAGACATACTGTAACAAAACAGGCCTTCAGTAGAATTATGTTGCAGAGACCGTCATTTATTGACCACCCAAACAGTTTGAAGCCTATGTGTACTTAATTTAAACCACTGTATTTGCATGTTACACTTTGACTTCGCAACCTTCTTGAGCTTAAAATGAACGAAATTTACCTCAAGTTCTTGTTCTTCTTCCCTCAGTTCAGTATAATAGTTTGTACAGTACAATCGTATTTTAAAAAACTTCCTGTGTTGAAGAGGAGGAGCAAATGCCACAAGGTTGACACATTTAGAAGCACACGCTTTCTGTTTGCTCTGTCCAACCAGAGCATACAGTGTAAAATGGTAAAGTTTGACAATGACGTGACTGTCGTGGAATGATCTTTCATCATAGTCCTCCAACGTCAGGGGTTTCCAGTTGGTGACTTGGTTGGCCGTAGTTTCACTTTTTAGCAAGGTGATATCCCAGTTTAGACGAACGTCTCGAGCGCAGTGCGGTAAAGTTAAGGTTACTGGTTTGTCAAACCGTAGGGCGTGGGGCTCACACACAACAATTGGACTTAGCAAAGTCTGCTTTTTAGACAGCTTTGGCAAAACTTCTTTGTGCCATAAAATTCCGACGCAGATTTCTTTATTGCTTGATAGTGCACCTGAGGGGATGTCCAATGCCACTCCCAAAAGTTTTATGCAACCACCAGATGGTCCTATTGTCTTTTTTATGACCATTCCTCTATTGAAGTCGGCCGCATGGGGGCGTGAGTTTGAGGCAGACATGTCGAAGGGCTCCGCAACCGCTTCAGATTGAGCACTTTCTTCAGCTGGGTTGGTCTGCAGTGTTTCATTCTCCACCGTATACAACACGTCTGGGATGGCTTCTTCACTAATTCTTTGGCGTGACGTCAAAAGGTCAGCCTTGCAGTAAGATGAAGGCATTTGCTGATCATAATAAATCTCCTTTTCATCGAACGCTTCATTAATTACGCCCCTTAATCCTAAAGGAATGTATATCACTTTCTCAATTATACTTTCTTTGACAGGTTCTTGGTTTAAATCGTCGAAGTATCCTTGGCACAAATTAAGTATTTCATTGGTGTCTGAGATATCCGAAAAGACATCAACTGAATTTTCGCCAAGAATGACTGAGAATGACGTGCTTCCGGTATTTTTGATGACGTTACCAGGACCTGTTCTTCTCCTGACCGTTAAGCTTGCGTTATCACCACCTTTGCCTTCTCTTGACATGCTGTGAAGAGATGCAGACTTTGAGGTGAATTTCTGCTGCTGCCAAACAAACTGCGAATTAATGCATTTTTCAGCGGCAACTAAATTTTGGGTTTCAGAACACATTGGAACTCTGATATAAAAAAAAGATTGGTAATAATCACTTACACGTGTCACACATTTTAAAAGCCAGTTTTCAACACAGAATAACAGGCGTCAAACCGGTTCTCAACATACGGGTCCCGTGCACGTGAGTAGTGCCCAAAATTTTTAAATCTTCAAAGAATTTTGTGTTGTCTTTGACATCACAACATACATAAAGAGACAAACACTGGTTCATACTCACCTCTTAGTCACCCGTAAGTGCATCCGTTCTTTTCCAGCGGCGTCGCTACCGTATTCGCTAGTACGTTCACTCGCACTGGAAAATTAAGTGTAGCTTAACAATTTGTGACTTGAGATGCTTCAATGAATAAATGCCAATTTCTGCTGGACTTGGAATCACTATTTAGGCCTAACCTACGGTGCCTAACTGCTCTTTATTTCAATTGCAAGTACCTGAGGCGTAAATATGTTTTTCCCGGCATCTTCCTACGATATAAACGTGTCGTAGACATAATGTTATTGCGACTCGGTGAATGACTGACGGTTCATATGGAGTTGCTCGGTGCCTGGGGTGAGATTCGATTTGAGCGACAGCCTATAACCTTTGACCTCGGATAAGTAGTGACTATATTTCCACGCGGTTGTGCAGTTCTAAGGTGGTTCTGCTAAATCTTTTTTTCTCGCTACACGGTATATATTTCGTATTTGGTGTTACCCGCGAATGAAGATGAGGTATTTTGCTAGACATATGTGAAATATTGTAAAACTTGTCAATTTTAATAAATGTTTGAAATGTCCTTGAAAGGAAAAACTAAAACGCTTCAGTAAGCGGCTAAGGCGACTCCGCGCAAAGACTCAGTGGTGGCAGTAAGATAAAATCACGCCAAGTCCTGGAATTTGTTCACAATTGGAAACAGATTTCCAATTTTCTTTAGCCGCCGACTTACACCTTGAGCCTTGGCAGCGACTGGCATATACATTCAATACATTATGTATAAAGGGATGTATCTGCTGTGCTTGAATAAAACATTGCTTAATCAAAAATCGAGATAAGATGGATTGAACAATGAGCGACAACATAGTTCTTAAAGTACAACTGTTTGCGAAATAATGTTATAAATGGTCAGTAGGACAAAGTTTGATGAATACGTTAAAAGTTTCCGGAAGATTGCTTTATTTCTCTCTTAAGTCAATATTTAGCAGTTTACTATGTGGGGAAAGGATTCAGGACATCTCTCGGAGACTTTGTCGCTTTGGTGTCCGGTCAGAAAAAAACCCAAGTACGGGTTCACGTTATTCAATCTAGGTGAAAAGCTCACTAGTTTGAGTTCGAAAATAAGTTTTTGTTATAAAAATCAACTCTTTATTTTTTAACGGCCAAAACCCCGGCATCGGTTTGTTGCCAAGGTATCTAACCCGATAAAACACGCTGTCGGTAGCTTCAGAAATTGCCAAGCAGTTGCCTCTTGATCCCGGTTTCACGTCAGGGCGCTGAAGAAAATACACTTACAAATTTACGATGATTTTTTTCTTCTAACTTTGAAATCTGCCTAACCTTGATGATAAGAAAACATTTGGACAATAGACAACCAAATTTATATAACAAAAATAAAAATGTGAATCAAATAAACCAAATAAAATGACAACGGTCTTACAATCAGATGGGAATCGTTCCTGAACTTATGTACACTGGGAACACACAGGTCTCTGAATTCTACGAGAAAAGTCGGCAATTTCTGATTGCGGGAGAGTTACAACTTTTGGGTAAAAAGGCTTGAAATTAGATAAAAGAAAAAGAAAAAACGTTATAGCAAGTTACATATTATGTAAATTGGCACCATGCATATATTTTTAAGTGTTTAAATTGTAACGATCGTAACGATGATATCGGGCGCATTACAGGTTTATAACTTGTAAGAAAGCTATGCTACTACATAGTCTAATCATTAGTCCATCATACTTACATTACACTACAATTTCCGTATAGGGGATCAGCTGTTTCTACATCATCAAATCCATGTTCACTAATATTTTCGTATAGGTCATCATCTGTGTCTCCCTCACTGCAATGTCCGTATAGGGGAATTTCAAAATTGTGCAGACTTTCCTGGGGACGTCTGTCTACATCGTCAATTGTATAGAGGACGTTTGTAGTCTTTGGCTTCCTTGTCCACCACGGGAGCTTGTTTCGACGGTATAGAATGGTCACAACGCAGACACAGACAAGAAGAAGAAACGTAACTCCTCCAAGCACAGAAATGCCCACAGTGAGCTGAAAGCACATAGCATACGTTTACTCAAGCTTTTTTATGATTTTTTTTTGAAAAAAGGTGTTCTGAGTGAACTATTCAGTTGACAAATGTTGACGACGCTACTGTTTCTATCAACATCATGTGTTACGACAGAAATTGCGAAATTGTTCGCCAAGGTCTATTGTAAAGTGCACTGTCTTTCTGTTCTTCAGCTATGTTCAAATATCTTCAAATTACTTTTGGAAAGTAATGTCGATGTGCTCAATGTTGAGCTCGCGAATCCGCAACGGCGTTCTTATTATTGGGAGACCAAAATGCGCTGTGAAAATAACTAAATAAGAAATTGGTAAGATTTGGGAAAACTTTTAACAACAGCAACGCAAAACATTGTCAAGGAGACAACAAGTGGATCCCACAGGGTAGCTGCAAAAGTCTGAACGGGGAAAAAGTATTAGTATCTTAGCCACCTTTTAAAAGTAACTTTGAATATATAACATTTCCGCAAAAGAAATGAAATATGCCACAAAGGGACACATCACCATGCATAAAAATGAGCATATCTAGTCTACTTCCGTTCATAAAGAACAATCATGAGGTTCGGCAGATACATAGAGACGTCAAAATGACATGATGGCATCTGTTCCAAACTGGTGGCTGCTCTGATCTCCTAAGTTGAACGGCCGCTAGGTGGTGCTGCAGTATTCAAATGCGCCCGCAGTTGGCTGGTTCAAGCACATTGCCGTCACATAAATATACCCCTGTGTCAAGATTTCATTTATATCAGTCACTAGCATTTCTAAATATCATACAGAAACGATTTTTCCCCAAAAATATTTAAAAGTCCTAGTCAAGAACAGAATTGCCACTACAGTTTGCTGTGGAGGCCAAATTCGCTAAAAATCGACTTGTGTCAGACAACTGAGCAACAGAACAGCAAGATAAAGTGTCTGAAGTACGTCAGTCAGGTCTTTATATATTATTCGGAAACAATTGCCCCCAAGATACTGAAAATTCTAGCCGCGCGGCCACAGGAGAAGGTAAAATAGAAAAGTGGTATGCTCCGCACTACGTACAATGCAATGCGCTATACCCTTGTGCCAAATTTCACCAAAAGACAACTTGGTGTTTTTTTTATAAGATTTCACACAGACAACTGAACAACAGAACCCAGCAGAATGGGCATTAGGAGCAGCTGCAGTAATCAAAATTGCTTAAAAATCGACTGGTGCTGGAACAATGCCGTTACGAACTTTTGTTTAAAGTTTCATTAAAATCCGTCAATTTGTCAAATTCTCTAGATAGCATTCGAAAACGCTCTGTCCCTAAATAGCCACTAGGAGATGCTGCACTGTTTGAATGTGCCTGAAAATCTACTGGTATCAGTGCATTTTCGTTACACAGACGCATTTATTTAGTGAGGAGGAAAACTGAACTGTCTCTTTCACAGTTCACAGCTCCGGAAACTTGCCTACAGTCTGATTAGCAAGTCCTGTACCTGTTTATTTCCATCTCATAATCTGGATCCAACAGATTTTGGTGGATTGTATTTTTGTAATTATCCGAGCAATTCTAGAAAAAACGAGATGGTCTGCCTACAAAAAGGCTCAGTTTTTCACTTGAAATTTTTCAAACGTAAGATTCCTCGTTTTCGAATTTTTTATTAAAAAGTCCCAGAACACGGTTTTAGCGTATTAACAGATTTCAACCACGAGCTTCCCATCAGCTGTCTAAAACAAAATAAGGCCATTTAACCGTTTGGAGCCAATTTTGAAAACTCTTTACCAAGTCTGTTAAACGGGCAAGCAAGACCCACGTTTTTGATGATTTAATTGTAAAGAAAGACTGCCAACCAAGAACCATAATATTCATTCTTTGACACAGCGAATAATTGCTTTTAGTTGAATCCTGCCTTTATCACTGTGCCGGGATGACCGTCAATACTACTGTATACTAAGTCAGATCCCCTGTATTGTCCACGAAAATATGCCATTTGGCCTGAGCAACAATGCAAGAAATAGGTAGTAAAACTTAAAGAAAAACGATACAGCCGATTAGATATACAGAGTTTGCATTGTGCCATTTGCTCACAACGTCACATTTCATGTTTGAATAATTGTTATTTTCATTAATGTCATTTTTCGACTAAAAGGTTTAAAACACCGTTCATAGAGAATTGCCAAAATTACCAGCATTGTCTCCAGGAAGGTAACTCCAGGCACAGTCAACATGCTTTGATTGTATTCAAGTACACTATCATTTTACTCAGATGGGTATATCAAACAAATCTGTTAGAATTGTCGAATTTGTAGCTTGTATCTAAGGCCAATCTAGTGCAAGTTTGTACGTGTACTCTTTACTCGTCAACAGTTAATTGTAGGCTTTTCTAACTGAAAACCCAGCAAACAGATCGGAAACTTATACTCAAGCAAAAACAAAGATGTCAAAAGTAAGATGTAACTGAATTACGAGATTGGATGTATGACTACAGGGACGTGCAAACAAAATTAAACACTCTTATTTATTGCATCAGATAGAAGGACTCCTATTTATTGCTTCATATAGAAAAATGCTGAGGCAAGATTTACTTTTGGGGTTATTAGTTTAGGCCAAACAAATGTAACGATCGATTGGAGAGGTGAAAGAAGACATATGAGACGTTATATCTGTTTTCTAATTGCACACACACTTGTATTTATACAGTCGTTACCTAACGCGAAAATGCTTGTGAAACGAGTTACGCACTTACCGCTCCACCTGTATGTGCTTTGGGGCTGTCTGTGGTGAAATCGACATTACTTGGATCCGTTGCAGACATGCTCCTCAACGACGGCTGTGGTGTGCTGGTGGTGCCAAATTCGATTCTTTGCGGCGTGGTTGTTTCCATTCGTGAAGTCATCGTCTCTGTGGAAAATTCTGTCGACACTGTACGTGACGTCATGTTCGTGACATTAGTCGTCTTCCCCAGTGCACATGTTGTTGTCTGTATATCAAAACGTTAGGTAGGCTATAAACTGTTACTGAAACAACGCACGTGAAATCAAATAGTTTTACTACACATGAACATGCCGAATTTTATGCAAAACTTATGCAGAAAAATAATATTTCAAAATCCGATGTTTTGATTCATATTTTATAGGTGTTGCCCATTCTTTTGTCTGTTTAATACAGCGATTCAGCATTCCTGATTACTCATGATGAAGCAGGGGACAACGTGGAGTTCGCCACCGCAAACTTGCTCTATTTCAGTTGGAAGTTTGTAATTGGTCTTTACTTAATATCTTGCTAGTAAACCATGTTTCGGTATACTAAATAAATTACATGTACGACGTCATTAGCAGGGGCGGATCCAGGATTTTGAGTTAGGGGGGCCAGGGCACAGGAATAACCAGAATTTCGGCAGATGCGGGATTTTTTCAGGGCCTATGCATTGTTTTTTCACCCCCCGAGCCCCACTGGTTGCGCGCATGTACTAGTTAGCAATTCGCACTCGAACTGCCAAATGACATCTGGTAGAATCTTAGGGGGGCATGGCCCCCCGCTAAATTCTCCACTGATTAGTTAAACCATTGCAACAGCTATATTTCTCTCGATCTGTTACATTCGACAACCCTTGAAACTCTGGATCAAGGTACAAGCCGTGACCAGCTATTGCAACACGTAGACGAGAAATTGTAATTGTGGATAACAGACTTCCCATACTAGTCAAGTGTCTCACAAAGGGGCATACTTGAGTATCTCAATAGATTTCAATGTGTTTCACAGTATATACTAGTGTATCTTAAGGGATGTACTAATGTATCTCAAAGATGTAAGAATGTATCTCAAGGATGTAAGAATGTATCTCAAGGATTAACTAGAGTCTAAAGAATATACAACAGTAGGGTATCTCAAGGGATGTACTAGTGTATCTCAAGGGATGTACTAGTGTATCTCAAGGGAAGTTCTAGTGTATCTCAAGGGATATACTAGTGTATCTCAAGGGATGTTCTAGTGTATCTCAAGGGATGTTCTAGTGTATCTCAAGGGATGTACTAGTGTATGTCAAGAGATGTACTAGTGTATCTCAAGGGATGTTCTAGTGTATCTCAAGGGATGTACTAGTGTATCTCAAGGGATGTAATAGTGTATCTCAAGGGACATACTAGTACATCTCAATGGTTGGCAACGGAATCAAGATCATGACCAAATTCTAAGTTGATATAAATGTTCAAGACGAAATCTCAAAAACCTGTTTCCTTTTTTCTAAATTATCAATTCATTTTCGTTCCATACAATTTGTGAGTTTTTGTATGAATAAACTCTAATAGTCATTGTTTTCACAGAGTACATAAACCAGGTATGAATCTAATTAGCCATTTCTGAGATATGGTGTTAAGAAGTTAGCCATCTTTGGAATTTGTCTAGGGTCCTGCACAACATTGAACATGGAAGAGGGAAGATTTTGCGAGTTGTAGTTTTTGGCCTGAACGCGTATATGACCTAAAGTTTGAAATAAACTATAATAGCGGACAACATCGTCACTAGTCCTAAAACTTAGAGCTTACATAGATGAAAATTCCAAAACTGCTCCGTGGTATACAAACATCTCTCGATCTATAAAGATTCGATGGAGATTGTCTTACAAGTCAATAGAAATGGAATAGAAATTTACCTGACAAGTTTTATTCAACAAAAACAATAAAGCAGTTCTGTTAACCGAACCACAAAACCACGGGATTGAACGCGTGTCTAGGAAATTGCAGCAACATTACCATCGAACCTCCATAAGAGATTCACCCCGCAATCGGGTGTCGACGGTCATCTATGGGGGAACGTCGATGTGTAACTTTCGCAAACAACCCATCCAAACGCACCATAGCTTACAAACAGCAGCATTGACAAGACCTAGCCTGTACACTGTATGCTAGCATAGCCGGTAAACAACACATGAACCACTTAGACTCGGAAAATATTACCAGAGTCGTTACTACATTTAGCATAAGAATCCATTAGAAACGGTCTTTAAGCGAAAAAAATGCCAGACAACAATTATATGTCGTATGTTGATTTGATGAGTTCAGCGCGACTCTCGGCCTCTATTCAAATAATGTGTCTCAAAGATGAACTTGTGTCTAAAGGATATACAGCACTAGTGTATCTCCAATTATGTACTAGTGTATCTCAAGGGATGTACCAGTGCATCTCAAAGGGCATACTAGAACATCTCAACGGTTGGCAGCGGAATCAAGATCATGACCAAATTCTAAGTTGATATTAATGTTCAAGACGAAATCTCAAAAGCCTGTTACATTTTTTTCTAGATTATTAATTCATTTTCGTTTCATACAATTTGTGAGTTTTTGTATGAATAAACTCTAATAGTCATTGGTTTCACAGAGTGCATAAACCAGGTATGAATCTAATTATCCATTTCTGAGATATGGTGTTAAGAAGTTAGCCATCTTTGGAATTTGGCTAGAGTCCTGCACAACATTGAACATAGGAGAGGGAAGATTTTGCGAGTTGTAGTTTTTGGCCTGAACGCGTATAGGACCTAAAGTTTGAAATAAGCTATAATAGCGGACAACATCGTCACTAGTCCTAGCTTTGAGGAGGGTTAAGGGTTCATCCTGGCTCTTAAAAAGTGCTCTGCGGCAAGTGGCAAAGGTTTGATAACCAACATTTCAAAATAAATCGTAAAGATCCATGAATAAGCTTGAACATCCTGCCGAAATGTGAAATTAGTATTCAGTACTTCACGAGTTTCTCGAGGTTGTCTCTTTGCAACGGTACAACCGTTCGAACTCCGGCACATATCATTTGTTTTGTCATCTCTTTATTTCCTCGTACTCTCGTACACCGACGGCTTATTCAACATTCATGGGGCTGTGCTGTGACGTGGAGAGCTCAAATAGCACAGCTTGTTTTTGATCCTCATACAAACCACACAATACTTACTAGAAGGAGAACTGTTGATATGACCTTGTTCATGTTTGAGCTGTGCCCTGAAATATAAGTAGTATCAAATATAGTATATTTGGAAGTATAGTCTTGCAGAACCGTATACCATTGATGAAATGTTGGGTCAGCTATTCATTTGAATCCAAGTTTTTGGCACTTCCACACTAGGTATCTGTCACAAATAAAATATCTACTCTTCTTAACAATCAGTTGATATTTATATTTACAATATGTTCTTAGTTAGGAAATGGTTTTTGACTTGGTCGTCTATATGAAATGGGTCAGGGGGTTACTGGAATCCATACAAATATCGGACGTTTCATTGCTGTATATTTTTTGACAGTTTAGCAGTCGTTCACTTAAAACATGTGTGGCTCCATGCAAGGCGGGGTAATCACAATAACTTTGTTAAACTTTTACACTTTAACCCAGCAATTATCAGTTAGAATGGTCTGACTCAGTGACACGGAATGTGTACGTACCTTGGGTAAGTCGACCGTCGTGCATCTTCTACAGAAAAATCCAGGACTAAACTCCTCTGCAAATGGTGTAACGGAACAAGCTTGCTTACCTTGTCTTCCGCATAAACTCAGAGTTAGTTCTTCTGCTAGACTGCTCAAGCTTGTCGTGACATCACGCTTGAAATGACGTCACGTACAGTTGTTATTTGCCTTGCCTACCTGTCTATCGCTAGGGGAGACTAGTTTTCCAACAGATCTAGACTACTAGAAACGAGAGAACTCGTAAGAAAGGTTATCATCGCCTATTCAGATAACAGTTGGGTAGAATTTTCTGACTTATCTTTACGGGGGCAGTTCAAAGTAATGGAATAGTTTATTATGGACACGAAAGGGGAATAATTCCATACATGTCAGATTTTCAAAAAAAATGTGTTACATAAACCCTCTTCTTGTTACATGGACATACCTCAAAGTATATACACACCTACATTTGTCATTGGCCACCTAAATTAGCGCTTTTCTGTTTCACAAAGTTTGTACTAATTAGAGTACTTCGGAATACTGAGTTAAACGCTTGAAGCTAGAAAAAAAACAAAGATGACTTTATATCAGTTTGTAGTACTTTCATGTGCAGTCTATTCGGTTCGAGTATTTTGTTGCAAAACGGCACTTCTGTATCAATTTTCTTCAATGTCTAATGTGTTACATATTACCTCCAGAGCAAAGGGTTTGTACATGTATGGGCATACTGGAGGTTTATAAAAAGGACCCTTTCCCAAAACTTGATGTTTTTTACACTTTTGTTATGTCATTATCTATAGTAGTAAAAATTGTTCAAGTTTATATTTTTATATGCTGTTTATTGACAACCTTAATGCAGTCTGCAGCGCTGTTTGTCCATTAATGTAAATTTCTATGTGTATTGGGTCTGCCCATCAAATCCATAAAATTAAAGTAGAAATGAATTCACATTCAAACATTGATAAATAATTGAAATGTCACAACATCATCATTGCCCATAGTCATGTTTTCGTCTGCATGCTTAATATTTACATAATAATGATAAAGATTCGTGTACCATACATAGTGGTCGAAACCTTGGTAGAAACTGCAGAGCTAGAGACCGGGGTGGACAGAACGTGCTGCCTGACGGTGGAAATTTGGAATTTTCGACGACCGATGGTCAATCGAATGTACTACAAAGGTGAAGTTTCCTGTGATTCGCAACAACATACAGTGTATTGTAACTGACTTTCGCAGTATTGACTTTCCTGTCCTGGGCTGTATTCTTAAGCACGGACGCGTTCTCATTTGTCCGATCTGGTATGCGGAAATACTTGGTCTACACGCCCATCAATTCATACACGGAAACCACTTGTCACCGTTTTCTATCTAGCTTGAACAAATAGGCTATATATATACAGTGGCGGATCTAGGATATCACAAGGGGGTCCAACATTTTGTCTATAAACATTTGCGCAAAGCCCAATTGTAGATGTGCAAAGCACCGAATGGGGGGAGGTCGGCAGGGGATTGCGCCCCTCCCGTCCAGGAAAATTTTTCACTGTACCAGCACGATTTAACTCGTAATATGATATCAAGAGGCCTACTTGTTTATGGTCCAGAGCGTTTGCGTGCGAAACCTACTTCTTTTTGTAATGCTTCATAAGCAAATTTAGGGGGGACGCCCCATCTCGCTGCCGCAAAAAATAAAACAGTAAGAGCGTAGGGAAATGTTGAGTTTATTTATTAACCCCGGTAATTAAAATTATACGGCTGAAACAAGATTTAAATGTGTGCAGTTTTAGTGTTGTGGGGCGGGGGGCTCAAATCCAATTTCAAGTGTCAAATTCGGAACACGGCGCAATCGTAACTATGGCTAAGTATAGGCTCTCCCGCGACATTCCAGGCGACCGGCAGTGGCGCTGGGCACTACGACTCCGTTTCCGTCGTCTGCTCCACTGTGCAATGAAGAAAATCACTTCATTTTAAAGAAAAGGGAATCTGAGTGATGATGAAAAACAGAAGCTGCTGGTAAGATGTCAATTTTAATCGAAGCCTTAGTGAATCACTCAGAAACTCATAATTCTCTCTTTGTCAAACCTTACCTTTAGACGATTTCCAAAGAAATCGCGTCATTATTGCCAAGACAAAAACGGTTTTGGTCTTTTGGGCAATTGAAGACTATTTTAAATACTACAAATTTGTTACGAATTGATTACACAAGATATAAAACATGTAATAACCATTACAAAAAGAAAGTTTCGCGCGCAAACGCTATAGACCATAAACAAGTAGGTATCTCAATATCAAAGCGGGAGAGCCTACACTTAGCCATAGTTCCGTTACGATTGCGCCGTGTTCCGAATTTGACACTTGAAATTGGATCTTAGCCCTACCCCCCCTAAACACACTAAAACTGCACACATTTAAAACTTGTTTCAGACTTGCAATGTTAATAAACTCAACATTTCCCTGCGCTCTTGCTGTTTTATTTTTTGCGGTAGCCAAGGAGGGGTCCCCTAAGCCTCCCCCTAAATACGCCTGTGAATATATAATATATACACACACACACACACACACACACACACTCACACACAGACACACACACACACACACACACACACACACACACACACACACACACACACACAAAACGTACCGAGAGTGGCGTACATGAAGTAATATCCCACGAGACATTATTCCGCGTATAGACAGACACTGAAGTTCGAGGTCGATATGCGGAATAAGGTCGAGTGTGATATTGCTTCATGTACTACAATCGAGGTACGTTTTGTATTTATCCCGTGCGCTTCTAATTACTAAATTTCTTACATTGTTTGGCAGATTTATCAAATACTTCACCCAGACTGTTTCACATGGCGGATCACAACCTATATGTATGTCTTTGCGCGTTAGGTTGCAAGTTTTCTCTTGAAAAAGAATCAGTTTTAAAAGTAACGATTTATTTCTTGAAAAGACGTAGCAAAGATGAAAACGACGGCAACTGAGCAGTGAACTTGTAACATCTCAACCCAACTGTTACCACTACAAACATGTACAGTACTTATTGCAAATTTGCTCACGTAGAACTTTTTTCCAGCTGCGAGTATAGTAAAGCCTGGTGTGATTTCAAGACGCTGAAGTTGGTTGACTGTCCAGAGAAAAAATACCCATCAAACCAATTGCTCCAGCACCTTTACCCACTGTTCTCTTCTGTGAATTTTACAAACAGAACAATTGTACCTTGGACAAGCTTGGCAGGATGGATGTGTGTGACCAACATGGAAATGGTTACAGGAACAAATCAGTATACACAATAGATGAACTTCAGTATAATAACTGTCGGTAAAGTTGTCAGTATTTATTTTAGCTTCAGCTGGTATTCCTTTTCTAAGGCTGACAGTCGTATGTCACTCTGTCTCTGCTCCGGCTGTTTATTGTCAAATGTCAATTTATGAATTTCACCATATATGCTCTTATGAAACCATTTTCCGATTATTCGATAATCAAAAATAATTAACCGAACGGATTGAACGTCGAAAAATTTCTCATTTGCAACCTCCAATAATTAAAGGTGATATTTTAAAGCGGGTACAAAGCCGCGTACGAACCTTAAATTTCTGACCACTTACACATGTAAAATTGGTCTCAAGTTGTGTTAAGATGAGAGGGTTTGCAAAGAATTTACACTTCTTTATTTGTAGGGAGCCTGTTCAGGGAATAAATAACACACGCCGTGACTAACCAGCTGATAGAGTCTGTTCAAAAGCAATTTAACGAACTGTCAGTTCTTTCGTGACAGTGATGTCATTTCTAATTCGATAACGAAGCGATTTCGTGTTGATATGAGGTCTGAAAAGTTGTTTTTGTGGTAGAAGGTAATCTTGTCGCCGCTTTAAGTCGTGTGACTTTCTTTTTGATAAACTACATCTTCCACTTGGTGATGGAGCACAATAGCTTGGTCTATGCCGAGATCCTACCAGGTTCTAGGAACGCAATAAAACACTTCTAGATGTGTCATGTAGTACCATGTTTTTAATCAATTTAGTCTATTAATCATGCATCATGATAAAAAGACAGTCTGAGTGACCACGGGCATTTGATCAATGACCCGGATGGTTCTTCCTTTCAGTTGTGGGACACGAGTCTTTCAAGTTCGCTAGCAACTGAACGGCGAAATAAAGTCAATAAGTCCATTAGTTTAGAACATAAATATGCGTGTATGTATTAAAAGTTTAGACAAGTTCATTAACTCAAGGGCCCACATGCAAAGTGAACCAACTAGACGAAAGTTGTTTCTCGAGATATGCACCTGGGTTCCCATGGCAAGCGCGCACCCAGCCTATAACATAAGCGGGCTAGAATTTTTCACTATGCGGACCTTTTACTGAAAAAATAAACGGGGAATAAAAAATGCTCCATAACCAAAAAAAGCCATGGGTGGGTTGAGGAGGAATGGGAATCCTGTCCCCGTGCGGACACGACCATAATATTGACGAGAGCATCAGCCATGCCAGTGAAAGCATTTGATGAATGAGGGGGACAGCACAGTGACTCCCCTGTCCCCACCGAATAATCTTTTCGCGGGCAATGTCTAGGCAATGTGTCATTCATCTGGAAAAGAATATGGCAAACACCCTCATGTACATGTATGGACATTCGGAACACAAGAATACCACACATGGGTGCTCTGAGTCTGTTTCATTAAGACTGGAATTTGGTCTTACGCTCAACACAAGTATTTTTGAGTAAAAAATTAAATTTAACGTGCCCAAAGGTACAAAGTCTTTGATAATATACGTATAATACCTAATTAAAGAGATAATTTCCATCAATTAATGTTAGACAGTGAGGTTTTGCTCATAGTTACTTGGGTATATGTTCGCCATCTTGAAGAGGAAGCGTAAGACCAAGGTATATCTACACTCTCATCAAGTTTATGCTGACGTGAATGGATTTCTTTTTCGTCGAGCGGTCCGTAGACGTAAAAAGTCTCTCGACAAAGTAAATCTGAGTAGAGTGCACTAGTTGACTCGCGGCTAGAAACATCTAGCTAAAATGACAATGTTCTCATTTAAAAAACAAAGCAATATGTCATGTGATCTTGCAAAGTCTTTCTTTTTAAAAGTGTCCTAGCGCAGGTCCTAGCGTTACTCCACTGTGGTAGTGGTCAGGTGCTTCGCTTGCAATGCATAGCGGTATCTCGCGTAGTCTGGCGTGATCTTGAGTTTTAGAGATTCCCTCTGGCGTCTTCTAGCGGTAACGCCAGCTGGCCTGGGTGTCCCGAACGCTGCCATGCAAATGGTATAGTAAGGTTTATGCACTGGAAGCGGAGCGTTTTATAACTAAGGATATTGAAATTCTGCCGACATTGAAATTATCCAGAACTTATAGCCTTGGTCATGCTGTACTTATGTTAGCGCTAATCGATTTTTATGATTTCCACACTTCAACGGGGATTTTGGATAAAATGGCTTGGGCGCTTTTTCAGAACCATCGATTTTTCGAAGTCATGTTTTGTTCCCACTTTTCGGGAATGGGCGCTTTTTGGAAACTTGATTTGCTGTCCTGTTCACTCAATCTTATGTCTTTCAAATGACACGCCAACACTTTCATACCATATCGCGCGCCATTGGGCGCATGGGCGCCTAAACGAAACTGCGCTTACACGCGAAACTTAGGCGCAACGCCAGTGTGCGAATCACTTGGGTGAAAAGGCCACAAAAAGGCATTTTAATGGGCTGATATATCCCAATTAAAAATGGGATGTAAGTCCGGCGATGGGAACAAATGCGCGGCAAACGGTAATACAAAACAATTTAGCAAATTTCTTGAAATTACGCCAAAGAAAATATACAGAGGCAGAAGTGAAAATTGCCATTGGGATGCACAGCGGTAGGCCTAGTCAAGACGGGTGCACCTATCAGCAATGTACATGTATGGGCCTATGCGCTACCAAGGCTTATAATGCGAAATTTAGCCGTAACATATTGCGCCAATGTGTGACCTACTTGTGTAAAAAAGCCGCGAAAAGGCATTAATTCGGACATAGGACCATTGGCCTTAAGGCGCAGCAATACGGCATACATATTCCAGGGGATTGTAATACATTTATCAGCAGGATTTAAAAAAAAAATGTTTGTTTTGGCAGCAAATTTGTTAACTGACTAGTAAAAATGGCCAACTTTAAGCACAGAGCGCCTGAACCCACGTTCCGAATTTAATCAAAGCCCCGTATTACCTCCATTTTTTGGCTAATTTGACGCCAATTCCATAATGGTAAGGGATCAGATTAAGTCGGGATTTGCTCTGGGCGTTTAACGAACAGCATAAATGGGGAAAACAACGACCATTTAGGAGTGACGCGTTCAAACCAACACTAGTTGCCTTTTATTCCCAAAATGCGTTCATGTGCAATTTTTTCTTCCTTCATTTCCGAAAAAGAGCCCATGGGCTTTTTATGATGGTGCAGGCGATTTGTCGCCAGGAAATCTCCAATAAGGCGATTATTAATTGCTGCCGTCCGTCACTTTAAAGCAATTTGACATGTGGCAATAGTTTACTCGCGAAAAAATTCTCAACGCTGAATAAAAACTTACATTGTTCTCCCAATCTCCAGAACATGGACATTAATAGAGTGGTGTTCACAAAACCCTGCTCTTGAGAGTCCTCATCTATTATATAAAACTAGCCGTGCGAAAGCACGGGTAGCAGCTAGTGGGAAATGCCCAGGGGGAATACAGGTTGTAGCTACACCTAAGAGTGTTCATCGCATTAAGAGACAGGAATACTTCTTGAAGAGACCGTGTTCAAAGCTTCAAGCAGAATTTCTGTCACCTGTCAGCTTTTAGTAGGCAATTAAGGTGTGCGGCTGTGGGATTCTTCCCCTAGGCAGTACAAATTTCTTTCCAGACATTTGACCCTACTGTAACACAAAGTACGGTAATCAGATATTCTTCAGTTTAAAATGAAAACTAAGAATGCATTTAAAATATTGTATGGTACACAAATTATATAGATGTCAGTGGCGGATTTAGAGTGGGGCCAAGGGGGGCCATGCCCCCCATACAATTCTCCCAGCTTCCATTTGGCAGTTCGGGGGTGCGAATGTCTGAAGGGCAAAATTCTGGCTACTATTATAGAGCCTTCCCCCCAACTCAATATCCTGGATCCGCCTCTGAAAGTATTTACAAAAGTTACATCATAAATGTACATAACCTACTGAGGTAGAAATCCAGCTAGCTGTATGAAAACTGTCGTCAACATACAGCTAGGTAGCTCCGTTAGACACTGGCCGAAATTTCACACAACCCAGGTGCTCAGCTCCGTCGTCACCTCGTCGTGAAACTTAGAGCTAACAACCTGCAGGGGGCATGGAATCTGCGAACTAATCGACATTCACAGTGCCCGTTACAGCCATGAAAGTAAACGAAATCTAATAAACGTTATTTTTCGTAATTCTCCGCCTTTTGTAACAAAGGAAAATCATCCTGCCGTCGTTTTGAAAACAGTGCAATCTCATGACACGCGCACGTACGCGCCATTTCCCAAAACTTTACGATATCTCTCGAGAGTATTTTCTGAAATTGTTTTGTGGTATTGAAATGGTAAGAACCTGTAACGAAATGAAACCACTTCCTATTGTTATGACATGTACGCAACCTTACACAGTTGATTGAAGAACGTGGAAATTCATTGGCTCGATAGGTGACGCAATGGCGCCCAAAGAGCGCGAATCCTCATGGTCACACGTGTCACATTATTTTTCAGACATCCAAGCCGAAACCTGGTACAAAAATTCATCTAGATCCTCCACAGAACATCAGGCGTGACTGGATCGGCCCTGCAGACCCCAAGTCCAACTTGCGTCCGATCAAGTTTTACATTCCCCCCAATGAAACGCGTCTTGAGAGAGATTTTAGGCAGAAGCGAGAAGAGGCACAAAAGTGGAACATGGAATTTTGGGCAAAACACAATGAAAATTTTAAGAAGGTATCATTCCTTTTTTACTGTAAAGGAATATTTTTCCCTGTTAGAAAACTTGTTTGAGAAGAGAATTTTGTGATTTCTTGGCTGTAAGTCTGTGAATGCTGACTTATTGGTACTTGCCAATATATAAGAACCCAAGATAAATCTTGGTTGGTTCTTTGAAATGATACTCATATAACAACATTCTCACTATAATGTGTTCAAACATGGTGCTGCACCATGCTTCAAAAGTTCTTAATTATGTTTGGAAATCTTGAGCCATGTTTTATGAGCTCTGAGCCATGTTCAAAATTTCGAGCCATGTTTGGAAACCCTTAGCTTTTTCAGCTTTGCAAGACAAATGATTGCATGTGTGCTACAGTTGTACATGAACATAACTAATCGCATAATGGGGAAGGCATTCAGCTGCTTTGGCCAGTGAATTCAGAGCCGGCTACTTGGTCTGTGCCTGTCCAAAACAATTATGGCGTCAAACTCCCTGTGATATTTTTTTGCTACTACTTGACTTTAACTAGTAGCATTTGTCTAACAGGTCCTGATAACCCTATACTGTTTTTCTTGTTACAATGAGGTTACGCTGTTGCAGGGTGCTGATCCTGAAGACGCGTAGACAAGCTCTAGGAGGCAGAGGATTTCATGGTGGAGTGGTGGCCAGCTAGTTTAATAGTTCATCTATAGCTCATTAGGTTTAAACACTACCAGTACACCCATTGGATAGCAACATTAACTTGCTCTATGGTTAATGATTTACGCAATGCAAGAAACGTCAACATTTGTTTGAGTGTTTCAGTAAAATATTTCAGTTCAGAGCCCGTTGTTAAATTTAAGCATATCACTGCGTTACCCTTCCGTAGAGTTTTGGATTTCATCCGACTCCTGTGATCACTGATGGAGACAAATGAATCCTATTTATTTTTTTCTTGTAGTCATACATGAAGTTGCATTTTTCTTAGACCTTCTCAAACAGCAGATGTAAACTCTGTGATGGCCGAACCACGCGCTCTTCTGAACTGTACTCTGCGCAAAATTAAAGAAAATGTTAGAAGCCTAACTATACAATAAGTGAAAACATCAAAGTAAACGACGTTGAACAAGAACTGGACGCGAGAGCATCGACAAGATTTGTAAGGACTTGGTGATCGGGAGACTTGCCTTGGCCAGTCAATGGCGTAGTGGCCCTAGCAAGAAAGTCCTCTTGTGGGAAATATCGTCTCTTAATGATATACGTGTTGATGAGTCCTCGGACAAATTTCTCGTTACGAGAGAGTGTACTCGTGGGAGCTCTGATTTCCTTATAACGGGGGATTAATTCCTGATCTCGTGGGTACTGTTGACAGCACTGGAAGAATTCATGGCGTTGTTTCTCAAGTGAGACAGGGTTTGGTCAGTACCGTGCGGTCCGTTTTTCCAGATAACAAGAGTCGGCTTTCGTGGAAACTAATGTCTCTTAATGAGACACGACTTGAATAGTCACCGGCTTAGTTTCCTCTAATAGTCTTTTATTGGGACAGGACTCTGCCAGTCACAGGTTAATTTCGCTTTAACGAGAGATCAGTCGTCTCTCTTGGAAACTATCTTATCGGGAAACGACTTGATAAGTTTCGGGACCAATTTTGCTATAACGCAAAAGCAGTCTCATCGTGGAATTATTCTCTCTCATAGAGATGGGATTTGCTAAATCCCCAGCTTAGTTTCCCCACAGAACTAGAGGCCATTCCTCTTTTGGGAAGAACTATCTCTTAATGGGACACAACTTGTACAGTCGTCGATTTAGTTTTCCCGTTGACGAGAGACCAGTACCTTGTCTCATGGGGACCAATGTCTCTTATTGAGACTCGACTCGGTCAGTCCCGAGTAAATTTCCTTATAACGAGAGGTCAGTCCGCTTGTGGGAATTGTTGTGTATTGCTGAAACACGACTTGAAAGTTCCGTGGCCTACATTCCACTTAACAAGAGATCATTCGCTGATCTTCAGTGAATAGGTGTTTCTAAATGACACTCCTCTCGATCAGCTTCAACCTAGTTTCCCCATAACAAGGGTCTTCTCAGCGGCGCTACTTTGACTGAAATGATCGAGGCAGACGGTCTGCCAATTGTTACCTTACAATAGAAACGTTGTCTCTCATGCTCATTGCCAGTCGCTTAAATGTATTACATCGGAGCTGCGACAAATGAAAAAGTCCAAGCACAGGACAATGAACGTCAGCCAGGCTGGCGTACCACAATGACCATTTGGTCACCGAAAGTTGCAGCAGGAATTGTCCCATGAGGGAAGTGATTGGCAAAATGGCCTTCCCTGCAACTTTGACAACCGACACATGTCTTATATAGGGACATTCTGCTTCTCGGATTGAGGCGAAACGCTCCTCTTATCCGCTTGTCCTCTGGTTGAGCTGGCGAAGCTCAAATGACTGAACCAAGGACCCACTAAATTAGGCGTGCATTTTTTCTCGCCCGATTTGTTCAAGGAATCTCTATGGCTAGCTTCAGAGTAGGCCTGTGACGAGCAAGGTAACTTAGATTGCCTAATACATGTCGCATGGATGCTTTTGACGTCACAAAGATGTCCTCTCTACAGAAGCAGCATTAGTGTCAAAAATCAGCACAATTACATGATTGTACGTTCATGTAAGGCGATTCGGCCGAAGTAGGCGAAACCGGCCATGATAAACTGTGCAAAAACGAACAATTTGTCGCCCTACCGTTTTGATATATTCTCTTATGCAATTATTGAATGTTCATAATTGTTCAATTTGTTGTTTGCAATAAGGATGTCTCAATCAGTACTTAAGTTCACTCTATCAATCAGCATCAACATCGTTATTGTTCATTTTATCCTACTTTAACAATATTATTTAAATAATTCCTCTAAAATTCCCGTCATAAGTAGCAACAGTGTACCTGCGATCGACACCCTTACATTGTTGAATAAGTATTTATTTCAGGGTCTTAAAATGTATCTATTAATTGAATTCCGTTCAAGTTTCGGAGGCTTGCAGCTTGAATTGTGGGCTTGCCGTCTTGTCTACTGGATCTCACGTGCGCCAAATCTTGTTTTTGAAGCAGGCGACTGAGGAGTTTCCACTTTGAATATTTGGGGAAACGTACATTAAATAATATTGGATTTTTTAAATATAATTTACTTGATTACTACGTGTCAGGAAATCCCAAAGATTTCTAGAGACGTGCTTTCGTGAACTAATTGTGTCGTCTTCTATCGATCGTAAAATTTTGATCTTGATCGATTTTCTGTTAGGTGACACCATCCGAAAGCCCAGGCAAGCTTTCCAGAAATACAACAGAATTTATTTGGAAGTGCAAAATAATGTGGAAAGGTGTCGAAAATGGGTACACTTAAGCTAGTTCTACAAATGTGCTCTCATGTGTATGAAGTGCTGTACATTTTTTCCCTGTTAGGCGTTTGTGAACACCCGTGTGTAGTAGATTATGTGTATGGTAGATTGTGTGTTGTAGTAGATTATGTAACCCTATCATTAGATCGCTTCATGCTTGATTTTAATGTTTTTTCGCGTTGTCAGTTTCTTGTAAGTATCCGACTGGTGAACTTCGCTATGTGTTTTGTGTAGTTTAATTTTATACTTTTGTTTTACAATCAATAAATTGACTGTGCAAACATATTCAAAGGCAAGTTTTTTCTTTACAATTTTATTTTCTCGTAAAAATATTTCTAAGGCCTACTTTGTGTGCTTGAGGGAACAGTTCGTCTGGGAGCCTTAAAGGCGAAGGCAACCTTTTTCTATGTCATTTTGAGCTAAAATAAGGTTGATTGGTTATCCTAGACATATTTTCCACTTAATTACAGCTTTTCGTAATTTTATTAATTACTCGTCCGTTACTCCGGAAGTGACGTTTTAGGAGGCAAGCATTTCCCGCCACTTGGTTTTCATATGGTCTGACTGTGAGAGCTGCCGAGTCAGTCATTGTTCTACCTCGGCTGTGTTAAGTTCCGTCGTCGTTTGCTTTCATTTACTAGTCAGTCAACATGCCACACTGTTGCTGCGTACCAGGATGTACTAATTATCGGCTCACGCACGTTTTAATTGGGAGTACCTTTGCATCGCTTTCCGATGGATGACACACTTCGCCGTACTTGACTCGTTCGTGTGAAGAACGCAGCGTTACCGGTCCACGCAACGTACAAAGCAGTGGAGAATTAACCGTGTGTGTGGCAAGCACTTTCTGCCGTCCGATTACAAAAGGTATTTGTACGCTGAACTGGTGAAGGTCCCTGCGAAACAACGTCTGAAGAAGGATGCCATTCCGTCTGTGTTGATTCCCGGCAGTGCCCCGTCGCCACCCCCGAGAAGTGCGTTTTTGAAGCGAGAAGCCTCGCGAGCTGTGGCCAGTACAGTGACTGGAGCCAGTGTAGGCACTTCCTCTACTGTCACCCCTGCCTCCGAACGTACCCCAGAGCGTGCAATTCCTGAAACCAGTAGTGATTCGCCCTGTGCTGTTTTCTCCAGCCCAGAGCCTTTTTTAATGTTTATTACGAAATCTTCAGAATACAATGAATATACATAACCCAGAGAGCGCCAAGAGGCATTAGATCTGGGACACAGCCTCTAAGCAGCCCTGCAGCGATATTGATTGGTGGGAGTGATTACAGGCTCAGTTCGACACCCAGTGAAGAGGACAGTTCTTCGTCCAGTGAACAGATCGGTGAGCCAAACTTTGATAAGTTTATTGTGGACTTGTCTAAAGTGTTGGAGCTATTTATAAGGTGCCAGGTGTGTTGCCAGGGAGTCACACGGCACGATTTAAGCAGTTTGGGTGCTCAGGTTACCATTCAGTGGGAGTGTGTCGCGAGACACTCTGGAAAGTGGGACAGTTGTTCTTCTGTCCGTGGTATGCCGGAAGTCCACTTAACCATGTCCAGTAGTGGCTTAACCTCGTCGAACTCTGAACAGCCCAAGCATTCCATTGATGTAGGCATAACAACGCACACAGTGCATTTGCACCAAGATGTGTCACCACGTCTATCCTCAGTAGCCGCCTCGTTTCTCTCAACAGCTGCCTGTGCCTGTGCGTACTCTGCCTCGTCATACTTGGGCTCAAACATGTACCCACCCACTGAATGTCCGTGAAAAAATTCCTCGCCACCACTGCTGTGAACAAGGTCTCCGTTACTCACACTACTGTCACTGTGGTACGGGTCACCGACTCCAGCCATTTTCAGCTTACAGCACACTAAACAATCCCTAAATCCAACGTAGTTAAGTTCTCTACTAACCTATCTTGCCGCAGAATACTCGCCGATGGAAAGTGGTGGCCACAATTGTTGAAAAACAGCACAAAACAAAAGTAGAATAGACAGATTCGCACGGTAAAGTCAACGCAAAACCAAGTGGCGGGAAACGCTTGCCTTCTAAAACGTCACTTCCGGAGTAGCGGACGAGTAATTTATAAAATTACGAAAAGCTGTAATTAAGTGGAAAATATGTCTAGGATAACCAACCAACCTTATTTTAGCTCAAAATGCCATGGAAAAAGGTTGCCTTCGCCTTTAAGCAGTGCGCACCTCTCGTTTCGAAGTAGTAAAGAACGTCATTCCTCGTTTCCAACAGGCCTATTGGTCAACTCAAGCACAGGCACCTTTAATTAGCCCTCGATGATATACTATAATGGAAAAAGGTAAATACAATTACTATCCAATATGGCCGCCCGGCACTTCCGGAATAACTCGAAGCTTGTCAAATCTGGGAGTACTTTAAGTCACATTTTACCTGCGACTGCAGCACGTTCACTAGTTACATTTGCTGACATCGAAACCAATAAATACCTCCAAATTTTCCTAATTCAATCGACAACATCCACGGCAAAGCGTAGCTAGTCCACCGAAATGATCCATTGGCGTCAACTAATGCGCATGCTCTGACATCACCAGAATGCTAAAAACAGTAACATTATCCTTAATCTACTCCCGGAGCACGCTGATTGGTTACCAGAAAAACAGGTCAACATTTCAAATTCACTATCCAATTTCCTTCCATTTGTCCAAATCATTATGCTTGTATGTGGATTAATTATTGTACTTGCCTTGTGGCCGGTTAGAGAGTAAACAATAACATTATAGTGTTAGCTGTTCCACCAGTTTACTCTGCCTGTACTGTCATTTCGGTCACTATCCGCTTTGCCGTAAATGTTGCCTCCTTATTACATTTTATCGTCGAGGGTTGATTAAAGGTGCCTGTGACAGTCAAGATCTACTGAGAACTCGGCTCATTGCCCACTTTGCCCAGGCATTCAATTAGCTGTACATTTTGCTTAGTTTGAACACACAAATACAGCCAATTGGTAGCAAGAAAACAATGAGACTGTCTTACGGCAGTTGAACAATCTCTGGACCAATCAAGGCTTTCGAATCAGATCTCTTTTTAGTATCTTATTCCATGGATGTACCCTAGCCATAATGCAACACACTACGCCCAGTGTATATAATACAAATAATATATTGAAACTAGGGTATTTTCATTCACATGTCACATTCATACACTTTGGAAACGACGACTGGTTCAGTCGTTGGCTTAAGAAGTCTAACTTATTTCCACATTGCTTTTTTGATGAAAATGAAATGTTAATTTTGAACTAGTCAAATAGTTTCAAAAAAGAATAATCGTATTTCAGCAAACAAGCATCGTACAATGGACAATTTTTCTTTATCCATCCTGTAGTGTACCAAACATCACGTCAGTGGTGTATGATTCTATTTGTCACGACTTAGCGCGCGTTGATATGGTATAAGTAAGAATATCAGTCTTCTTACGTGTAAGGTTTGTTAATCTTACATGAATATTTACTCTCAAGTAAGAAGGGAAAGATGTCTCCGATTAAGTTTGGTAGGACTTCTATAATTGACCAATTGCCCGGATACATCAGTGGACAAGATGGCCTGCACGGTAAGTAGAAAGTCTTTAGTTGGCTTCGAGTCCCGGTCGAGACATGGATCTTAATTACAGACTTAATTACATGTCTCGAACTGTGACCAACATGTGGCGTGTGCGAAGACTAAATCTTTCCTTCACGTCATTAAGATTCAAATTTAAATCGAAGTTGCATTTACGCTTAACCCAATCTTACAGCGAGGCCAAAAACTCGTGCAGTTTGCCAAGACCAAAACAGGGGAACTAAATTCCCAACTCTCCCTCACATGGGCGGCGCAGCACTGAGAAAAGTGATGGGGGGGCTAAAGCCCCTTCAGCCCCCCTGTGGTGCACCGCCTATAGACCATGGGCGGCGTAGCACTGACCCCTATGCTGCGCCGCCCATGCCTCAGGAAGGGAACAAGCTGAATTCTTAGACTTTGACACCAGCCTTGATCAGGAATTGCATTGATACCAAAAGCCTTATTTAAAATCGTCTAAATTGAACATTAAACATGAAATTAACTAAAGAGTTGTGGGACAATCTCCACCAGTGGCTAGACAACTGGATTTTAAGCTTGGTTTCCTACTGTAATTAGAGTGTTTGCCTCTCGTACAGTAACCCAACTAAATTTTGACAAACATTCTTCTCAGGTTATTTGTTGAAGAAGATTTTAAACAATCCTTCCAGAATATTCGGCGATAGAACGCTGAAAGGGTAGTTTTTATGAGTGCTGTTTCAACGCAAACCATGATCAAACATCACTTTTCAAATCAAAACTGAGAACAGTGGAGCGAATTCAGTTTCTGACAAAAACAACTTAAGTGCCATCTATCCGACATTTGAGTATAACGGGTGGATCCAGTCTATAACATAATACACTGTAAGTTGTGTAACAGACAACAAGCAGATGGCTGCGGCAAATCCTACTTCGCTGTTCCAGGTTGATCATTTGCCGATCACTGTCCAGATGCAAGATACTTCATAACTTCCGATGCCACATCTTGCCTATCTAGATTTTTCATAAATTCGTAGAAGCTCTCCAACGATCGCCTTTGTTTCTCCCATTCTTGGAGTATGAACATAGTAGGGCTCTGCTGTCGCTGTTCCACCCACGTTACCAAGGCTGTGTCCATGCGTAAGTGTTCAGCGACAGCGCGCCAATCACGATGCAACGGGTTGGATACGTCAAGATGAACCATGAGAAACCGACATAGCTCGTATGGGAATGTTGTCAGATGCCTCTCGCCAAAAAGATTCTGAAACGTTAAGTTAGATGTTCCAAAACTCAGGGATGTAGTTCTGAAGTGCACAGTTTACAAATTAACAAGTATCCAGTAAGTTGAGCTCAACTGAATAAACATTTTTGAGAAAATTCCCATTGTCCTATCTCATGCAGCAGCAAAACCTTCTGAGTCGCGCTTTGCCAATAATTTAGAGTTTAAGAACACAGGGATTGACAAGATTACAGAACAANATATATATATATATATATATATATATATATATATATATATATATATATATATATATATAGCTGGACTTATCACGACGTGGTCAACCTTGATGGGTCTATCTATATAAATATAACTCGACCCATCACGACGGGTCCAGTTTATAATTGGAACCGTCACGACAGGTCCAGACCCATCACTGCGGGTCATGCTATATAAATATAACTGGACCCGTCACGGCGGGTCCAGTTTATAGATAGACCCATCCCGAATTTGTTGTACTCAGTTACAAAGAGATACTTCGCTGATCAACTTTTACTGACAGGTACCCACCTATAATCATATTTTACGTAGAAACACATATATTTATGCGGGTATCCCCATTTTTGTCCTTGAAAAGCAAAATTTTACAAGACGAGGAAAGTTCAAATTAAATAAGAAGCTGTTAGTATATGCGGCGGAACTCGGTGAAATCGAGTTTTGAAAGGCTTTGATATTGTCCTAAAAGATAGCCAACACCTCATCCGAAACAGCTCGATCCCGTGTGGAGGGATTTACCACGTTATAACTCTTGTATACTTACATGCTTCGTTTGTTCTGCAACAGATATAATACTGGCTTTCTCGGGTCGGTCCAACTGGAAAGTTTTTAGGTCACATGCTATTTCGTCTCTGAGACCATCTGGCTTTAAAATAAATTCACAGCTTGGCAGATATCCGTGCCACGCTGTCTCAAAGTCAATTTCAAGCTGATTAGAATTAGTCGTCCAACCAGGACTGAGACTCTCAAGTGAAGAGCATAAGTTGGAGCCACTGTCACGGATGATGAGACGACTTGTAGCGTTCAGTCGGTTACCTCCAATTTCCCGTTCACCACATCGCACCTTCTGTAATATAATATTTTGGATTCTGAATTCAGAGATAATTTTGAATATATCAAGAAATTGAGTATATTTGAGGTGGCACAAACGTAGGAATAATTGTATAACTTGTCTGTTAATTTTGAGGTATTCGCTAATACATGCTTAACATAGGGGAAACGTGTGGAAGCTGCCATTGACCTATTCATATTGGTCGCCAAAATCGATGCGTGCGCGTACCAAGGCATGGACTTGAGGATTCGAATCTCACCCCCGAATCTTGGAAATGTCACGCAGGCGATCGTGTGCGCCGTGCGCTGTTGACTCGAATCAATGATAAGCTGAACCGGTGCTTTAGCTACTACTAAAATGAAGTGATCACCTACATCTACACAGTGCTGCTTTGGGTGACCACTATCCCATAATTCGGTGCGTAGGCCTACATGACGTCTCACAAAACTAAAAGGACAATTCCTGGATTTTTGGAGGCTTGGACACGTAATTGTATCCAAAATGACTTTTTTAGATAACTAGATACCATTTTTGTAAAAAATTGATTTGTCGAAATCTAATCAAGCTTTTCCGGAAGCGGAAGTTGGCGTCACATTTAGGCCTATTCACCGCCATCTTTTTCAGTATAATGATATTGCAAAATTGTCACCAATGCCTCATGCCATTCGTCGGTTCTTGGATTTGGTAGTATGGTGAACTTAGAAGTTTCGCCGTTGTGTATGAAATCCAGCCGGATGACTTTGATAAGCGCGCATGAGTCGGACTCGCAAAATCGGGAGCCCCAGTCTGACGTCGATCCCAGTCTTTACCATCCACTCCCTTCTCCGCGCATTTGCCATTGGGAATTGATGGAATGGTACTTCGACGACTTTGCATCTCGTCAACGAGTACAGCCAGGAACGCAACAATTCGACATAGCTCGAATAACATTCACTCTGTTTGCCATCTCCGCGATCCTGCGCACAAACGGACTTGGTCTGTCGCCAGATTACAGTTGTAAAAATAATAATAATTTACAATTTGAAGAATTTTCACGAATTATACACTTTGATTTCAAATACATGAACTGACGGTTGAATGACTTGGGACTTTGGCAAGGAAGACGCTGATGCGATTTTGCAATAACAGTATTTACAGGATAAAATGGTAAGTGAATTCACGTGATATACATAACTGGTACCCTAAAAAGTCATTTTAGTTCCTGTTATTTACCCAAACGTCAAAATATCCCTGTATTTTCTTTTAAGGGGTGATTGGTAGTGGTGAAAGTTAAGTAGACAAAAAGCAAAGAAAAAACATGACAGGGACAACGAAGATTAAGTAAACACAAACATTGCCAAAGCGACTTTAAACCGGCGTTCCGTCTAAGAAGCGAAATTTTGATTTAGACCACAACTGATTCTTTATCCGTAATTTCTGGGTTTGCAAAGAAATGACAGTTTGTTATTCCGTGAAACCATGCGTCGTCGGTGCACGCTCGTTCGATACAATATTCGTCCTTTTCCGTACGACGTCGTAATGTTCATACATAAGATTACTATATGCAGTAATGTATATGATAACGTATTACAGAAATGGACGAACTCCGTATCGCATGAGCATGAATAAAAGAGCCTGATCTCAATCAATAACAAGTTGTCAGCTCTATCGAAGACCTGAAATCACCTCCAGTTTGTCTGAGAAACAACTTGACACCAATTTCGAAAGGATTCGTTATGTCAATCAAAAGTTGTTTTTGTGATGGAAGACAAGTTTAGGCCCATTGCTGTTTATCTTCTTTAAACCACTAATAATGACACTTTTAGCAGCCATTCCTTAGGACTAGGACTGTATTCTGCAACAAAACAGGCCTTCAGTAGAATTAAGTTGCAGAGACGGTCATTTATTGACAACCCAAACAGTTTGAAACCTAGATTGCGACTTGATTAAAGTATGTGTTCTTAATTCAAACTACTGTATTTGCATGTTACACTGTGACTTCGCAACCTTCTTGAGCTTAAAATGAACGAAATTTACCTCAAGTTCTTGTTCTTCTTCCTTCAGTTCAGTGTAATAGTTTGTACAGTACAATCGTATTTTAAAAAACTTCCTCTGTTGAAGAGGAGGAGCAAATGCCACAAGGTTGACACATTTAGAAGCACACGCCTTCTCTTTGCTCTGTCCAACCAGAGCATACAGTGTAAAATGGTAAAGTTTGACAATGACGTGACTGTCGTGGAATGATCTTTCATCATAGTCCTCCAACGTCAGAGGTTTCCAGTTGGTGACTTGGTTGGCCGTAGTTTCACTTTTTAGCAAGGTGATATCCCAGTTTAGAAGAACGTCTTGAGCGCAGTGCGGTAAAGTTAAGGTTACTGGTTTGTCAAACCGTAGGGCGTGGGGCTCACACACAACAACTGGACTTAGCAAAGTCTGCTTTTTAGACAGCTTTGGCAAAACTTCTTTGTGCCATAAAATTCCGACGCAGATTTCTTTATTGCTTGATAGTGCACCTGAGGGGATGTCCAATGCCACTCCCAAAAGTTTTATGCAACCACCAGATGGTCCTATTGTCTTTTTTATGACCATTCCTCTATTGAAGTCGGCCGCATGGGGACGTGAGTTTGAGGCAGACATGTCGAAGGGCTCCGCAACCGCTTCAGATTGAGCACTTTCTTCAGCTGGGTTGGTCTGCAGTGTTTCATTCTCCACCGTATACAACACGTCTGGGATGGCTTCTTCACTAATTCTTTGGCGTGACGTCAAAAGGTCAGCCTTGCAGTAAGATGAAGGTATTTGCTGATCATCATAAATCTCCTCTTCATCGAACGCTTCATTAATTACGCCCCTTAATCCTAAAGGAATGTATATCACTTTCTCAATTATACTTTCTCTGACAGGTTCTTGGTTTAAATCGTCGAAGTGTCCTTGGCACAAATTAAGTATTTCATTGGTATCTGAGATATCCGAAAAGACATCAACTGAATTTTCGCCAAGAATGACTGAGAATGACGTGCTTCCGGTATTTTTGATGACGTTTCCAGGACCTGTTCTTCTCCTGTCCGTTAAGCTTGCGTTATCACCACCTTTGTCTTCTCTTGACATGCTGTGAAGAGATGCAGACTTTGAGGTGTATTTCTGCTGCTGCCAAACGTACTGCGAATTAATGCATTTTTCAGAGGCAACTAAATTTTGGGTTTCAGAACACATTGGAACTCTGATATAAAACAAAGATTGGTAATAATCACTTACACGTGTCACACATTTTAAAAGCCAGTTCTCAACACAGAATAACAGGCGTCAAACCGGTTCTCAACATACGGGTCCCGTGCACGTGAGTAGTGCCCAAAATTTTTAAATCTTCAAAGAATTTTGTGTTGTCTTTGACATCACAACATACATAAACAGACAAACACTGGTTCATACTCACCTCTTAGTTACCCGTAAGTGCATCCGTTCTTTTCCAGCGGCGTCGCTACCGTATTCGCTAGTACGTTCACGTGCACTGGAAAATTAAGCGTAGCTTAACAATTTGTGACTTGAGATGCTTCAATGAATAAATGCCAATTTCTGCTGGAGTTGGAATCACTATTTAGGCCTAACCTACGGTTCCTAACTGCTCTTTATTTCAATTGCAAATACATGAGACGTAAATATGCTGTCTTCGGCGCCCTACCGAACAAGAGCAACGCAGAGCGTGCCTGCATCGTACACATAGCAAATACATGAGACGATCACTTACGAGCAAGAGTAGCCTCTGGGTGGTGCGAGGGAAGTCACCAATACTCCTCAAAAGAGATGCACACCTTCTAGTCTACTACCTTCATCAATAGTTTAGATAGATAGGATGACGGACGACAAAAAACAAGGTAACAATGGGGCACAGCGTTGGCCAAATCCATTTGAAACGGGAGAGTTCCTACCTATCGTCTACGTGACAGCAAATTATTGTCAAGTTTCAAGAACTTCCATCAAAGTACTGGATAGATATCCAGCCAAAAGCAAAGGAATCACAAATTGCCACTACGGAACTCCACAGGAGTTGGATTTGTCCCAAAATCGACATCAGGTAAACTCGCCTGAATAGAAACACATGCCAAATTCCATAAAGATCTGTCAAGTACCTCGGTATGGAAATTGAGCCACAGGTAAAAACAATCAAAATTGCCACAAGGGCCCGGGGTGTCACGGGAGTCGGACCCGTACCAAACAATCAGCAGACGTGCTCTGTCTAAAAAGAACACAAATGACGAGTTCCATAATGATTGCTAGAGGTTTGGCCGTTAGAGAAGCGGACATTAAAAACATTCTCACATTCAAATAAGCATAGTAACTGAGTGACGTCCAACAAATCAAATCCGTCCAAATATGATAGCCACATTTCATGAAAATTTCCACACGGAAGTGTGATGATACAGACGAACACGTAGAAAATGAAATTGGCTTTAGGAGGCACATTGGTAATCGGATACATCCGAATATTGTCGTCACCCGTTGCTACGTTCATACGTCACTTTCCAAACCTGATAAAGATCCTGCAAGGGTTGTACGAGATACAACTGCGTACGCAACATAAACAAATGTGCCAATACAGTGCCACACAGTAGGCAGCGCCGTCCAAAAATCAGTGACAATCGTGCTGTTTCCGGTAAAACACATATGCCAATTACCATAATGGCGCAATAGAAAGGCAAAAGCAAAACAAATGGCCACTAAGTGGGACAGAATACGCTGAATCCATTAGAAGCAGTCATCTTTTAGTCAAAAGGATGCCAAACCTGGCTTATTATCAGATATTAAAAGAGATCTTACCCATTCAATTTTCTGACACAGAATAATGCTATGTAACCTTCGACAACCCTCCGTTAAGCGCCCGCCATGTGGAATGAGTATCCCGACTAACTGATCAGCCAGTCGGGATACAGCTTTGTCGTTTTCAGTTTAGCAGGGGCAACCTAATGTTTACATTGTCCAACTCTCTTATTGTCTGCTTTCATCTGATGCTCACGTAATCAAGAAATCATGTTGCAAAGAGCTCGCGCCTGATGCTAACCGATATTTAAAAATACCATTTGCGAACGACTTTCAACAAATGTCTCAAAGCAGATGTGTTTTGTATGAAATACTTTTACCAAAAAACTTCGAATGGAGAAAAACGGTTGACTTTCAGAAAAATAAGACTTAACTTTCACCTGTTGATTCCTCCGTGTGGTTGTAAGCTCTGAGCAGCTTTGTATCTTGTACCTACACAAAAGGGGTGCTTGACATGTTTAATCAAGCGTAATTCTAGGTTAGATCGAGGTAGTAGAAATTTCTAGATTTTTACGCTCCAGGAGAAATGGTGCGCAATACAAAAATGGAAACAGAATTTGAAAACTCTTTACAAAGTCTGCGAAACGGGCAAGCGTGACTAACGCTTTAGTCGAGTTAAACGACAACTGTAGCGGAAGGCCACCCACGTAGATCCAGAAAATAAGAGTAAGATCTGCGTCGCTTCCTCAGTTCCATCCGTTGATAGGAACTTGTCAGTAACATTTCACGACCACCAATTAAGGGAGTTTTAGTGAGAGATAAAGCAGCAGAAATCGGACGGGCCGCAGCGGGACGCACAGACGGACAGGGTGACCGTATAATGAGCCTAGTCACTGAAAAGTTTACAAAGAAGCCACTGTTGTGAATGTTGGTTGTCACGTGACTGGGGAATCAAGAGCTCTTCGACTTCGTGTGGCTTTGCTGCACGCAGGACGTCTGCGTTTGTGGGTCGTCATCTCAAGCGTGTATTCAAGCTTTCATATGAGTAAAGGTAAGCTGCACGAGAACCTGTGTATCAAGTCGCAACATTTGGCGTAGTTGGCTACGTGCAGTTTCCACCTTTGCACCGAGTGGCGGGTAATTTAAATTTTCGCGAATTATTTTACTCTTGTCATTCGGCACCACCCGTGTCGTAGCGGGTAGGTTACTGAACACGGGTGTTCAGCTGTTTCGCTTATTACATTCTTCATTTTTCATTTTTGTCTAGTAAATATAATTACCATTAGTATAATTTTTATTTGGTATTGTTTTCAAGTTCAGTCTTTTCAGACCTACATTTAATTAGTGCCACACCCTTTGTGGTACCATAACATGGCGTCCAAGATTCTAATCAATTCTTGTGGCGCTACAACACTGTTGGACCTTCCGGGTATGACTACTGATGTTGCTGCTGCAGTTATGGACTTCAGAGCAATATTAGCTATTACTCCGGAGAATGTGTGCAAGATACATTCCAGTTGGAAGCCAACCAAGACTGTACAGGAGTCCATAGACTTTACAGTCCCATTCGGTCTGCCAGAAGATTTGGAGGAAGTAGTCAAGGTTTGTGACGAATATGGTAAGAAAACCTCATCAATACTTACCTCTAGCCCTGACTATTCATTTTCCAAGTTGGCAGCTAAACTGACTCCGTCGTCAAAGACTGGTAGTGGCGTTGCTTATGCAAAGTCTCATTCGCATACTAGCATGTCACCTACGCCCTCTGGCTCTGGCACTCATTACCTGTCACGTCTCCCACGGAACCTAATCTTTAGTGGCAAGTTAGGTACATGGGAGGACTTTCTATGGAAGTTCAGTAATGTTGCCCGAGACAATTTTTGGTCAGGTCAAAAATGTAGAACGGAGCTGGGCATGTGCTTGGAAGGTGATGCCTCTCGTTGGTTTTTCAACCATATTAAAGCTCATCCACACTCAAGTTTCGACCAAATTGTGGATCATATGACATATCGTTTTGGGGCAGATGTCGAGTGCAATGAAGTGCACCAACTTAGGTTCCAGTCAGCCAAGCAGACTTCTGACGAGTCCTTAGAACAATGGGCTGACCGTCTTACAAGTTTATTCTTGTTGGCCTTTCCAGAGGCGAAGGACTCTGATGAAGCTCAGGCGGTTCTTCGGTTCTGTTTAGGTCTACGGGATAGAGAGATTGCGCAGTTGGCTATAAACAGTCGACCAAGTACACTCAATGCTGCCTTGAATGCCGCTAGGTGGTTTTCAACATCCAAAGACTTGATGGCTACTTCCAATTCACCGAATTCGGTATCTTTTTGTAGAGAGGGGAATATGGAAGGAGATGAAGTTGCTGTTCGCCAAGTAACCAAGAAGCCAGCTCTTAAGTTCATTACTCGTGGCTCCTTAGAATCTCGATTAGATGTTCTTGAGGGTAAGTGCAATGACTTAGATGCGTCGGTTTCATTCCTTATGACTGACATTGCTAAGCTTCATAATAAGATGGATGAGTTAAAATCTGACCTTTTAGAAAATCGGAGGGAAGTATCAAACAATTTTAACAAGTTGTTTGCAATGTTACAGACACAGTCGCCGAAGCGACCTTCTACATCTTCACCAAGAGTTTCACCGAGTTCATCTCTGGGAAGATCTTCTAATCCTCCTCCCAGGTGTTTCAGGTGTGGAAAGCTGGGTCATTATCAGTCGGCTTGTTGGAATTTTGTTTCAGCTCGTTGAATGAACTTTGACCTCCCTGACAGCAAGAAAGTAGTTGGCCTGTTAGGTTTCTTGAAAAAATCGGTTCAGAAATTCATGAAACGTACTAGTTCGACTGAGGCTTTCCTTTCCAAGACAGCTGAGTCATCTACTCAGACTGCTGGTGAGTTCTCTGTACCTTCAACTGAAGATGATAGAACTCTATCTAATTCAGTAGATAGTATTGAAGTTCCAGACTCATCAGTTGATAATATTGCATATGACTCATTGATTACTCAAGACGTTGCAGTTACTGTTTCACAAAATGTCCCACTAACTCCAGGGGCCGGGGCTGTCTCAGCCTGATTTCATACGAGATATGGCAGTGAGTAGGAACGTCTGTGTCTCTCCTGCAGCGTCAATTGGTGAGTCCGTTCCAGAGACCATAAAGATTAAGAAGAGTGCACTTGCATTTCTTCCCAAAGTAGACAAATGTGTTGGAACTAGGCAAGTGATTACGAATCCTGACTCCAACCCTACACTGGCTACTCAGTCACTTTCTCCATGTGACCTTGACGAGACAGATTTCGGTCTGTCCGGCATTATTGCTTCAGATGGTGCAGATAATGAAAAGTTTGATCTGAAACCTGATGGCTGTTTTATTTATAACAATACAACATCTCCAAATGTTTTAAATATTTACGCTAAACAGTCCGCAGATCCTGATTTTTGTTTCATTATTAACCGTGAGGTCACGCAACCAGCAGACCTCATGTTCTGTCCACCATCTGTTAATTTTCTGTAGTAGCTTACTGTGCTACCTTGCTGTTGCATGTTGTTTTGTGCACTATATGTTCTGTGTTCATTACTTCTTCATATGGTCCAAATGTTAATAGTTTTTTTTTTTCTAAATATATAGTACAGTAAATTCTTCTTGTCACAAGTTTAATTTTTTTGACCATATGTACCTTGTAACTAGTATTTTTCAAATTTTCAAGTATCCCCAGTCACGTACTTTTGTGAAGTATTTAGCTTTTTTTTTGGAAATCCGGCCATATAGGTTTTAGTTACTCTAGCATTTTTCGTAGTATAGTTCTTATTTTTCATAATGTATATTAGACATTGGTCAGTTTATTTTTTACTATTTCATTAGTTAAGGGGGGAGTAAAGGTTGGGTGGTGTTTTTTTATCATTCTTCTATTTAGGGAGGGGAGGAATGTTGTGAATGTTGGTTTGTGTGGTCTCGTCTTTCGTGTTGTCTTGTGTGTTCGTGTTCGTCCGTGGGTTTCCGTCAGTGGCCGGATGTTGTAAGTTCTAGTTTTGTCACGTGACTGGGGAATCAAGAGCTCTTCGACTTCGTGTGGCTCTGCTGCACGCAGGACGTCTGCGTTTGTGGGTCGTCATCTCAAGCGTGTATTCAAGCCTTCATATGAGTGAAGGTAAGCTGCACGAGAACCTGTGTATCAAGTCACAACACCAGCAACAGCTACGAAACAGTACGACAGTAACGAAATCCGTAACCCCAAACTCTAAAAACTGTGCACTTGGCAAGATGTGGAGCCCATTGATATTAAGCCTATTTAGATTTACCGCGTAGGAGGTGAAATACATTCCGGAAAGATTGAATATTAAGGTCGTCTATTCGCCTGTGCTAAGTGTGCTTGAGTAGGTCTCAGAAATTGACGGTTGACTTGTTTAAAAGGTAGCTATGCTTTGAGATTGTGCATGGATGGAGAGAGAATGATTGAATTGAGTAATTAATTTATTAAATGACAATCAATAATTAAAACAAGTGCAACTAGGTCATGAGAGCGGAGCCAATACATTAAATGGGTCAATTCGGTGCATTGTAGCTCACTTTAAACTAGGTCAACAGTTCATTATTATACACAGCACGCGCCGGGAGACTGATATGAAACCTAAGTACGAAAATAACAGATATCCAGTCAGTGTTAAAGCGTGTCGTGGGGATGAGATCGAAACAGCGCCATTGTCAAATTAACAGTAAAATTAAAGAATTTTGGATTTGGATTTATCTCTTTTCACAACTTGCTGTGTTCGTGAACACACTGAGTCACATAGGTGTGAGGTGACTGGCAGCATTCGTTCTAAAAGGTCTTAGGCATGCAGAATCCCTCAGAATCAAAGCTACGTTTTGTCTTCGTTTTTCCAGGCATCTTTCTATGATATAAACATGTCATAGACATAATGTTATGGCGACTCGGTGAATGACTGACGGTTCATATGGAGTTGCTCGGTGCCTGGGGGAGATTCGATTTGAGCGACAGCCTATAACCTTTGACCTCGGATAAGTAGTGACTATATTTCCACGCGGTTGTGCAGTTCTAAGGTGGTTCTGCTAAATCTTTTTTCTCGCTACACGGTATATATTTCGTATTTGGTGTTACCCGCGAATGAAGATGAGGTATTTTGCTAGACATATGTGAAATATTGTAAAACTGGTCAATTTTAATAAATGTTTGAAATGTCCTTGAAAGGAAAAACTAAAACGCTTCAGTCAGCGGCTAAGGCGACTCCGCGCAAAGATTCAGTGGTGGCAGTAAGATAAAATCACGCCAAGTCCTGGAATTTGTTCACAATTGGAAACAGATTTCCAATTTTCTTTAGCCGCCGACTTACACCGGCCTTGAGCCATGGCAGCGACTGGCATATACATTCAATACATTATGTATAAAGGGGTGTATCTGCTGTGCTTGAATAAAAAATTGCTTAATCAAAAATCGAGATAAGATGGATTGAACAATGAGCGACAACATAATAATATATAGCAGTTTACTATGTGGGGAAAGGATTCAGGACATCTCTCGGAGACTTTGTCGTTTTGGTGTCCGGTCAGAAAAAAACCAAGTACGGGTGCACGTTATTCAATCTAGGTGAAAAGCTCACTAGTTTGAGTTCGAAAATAAGTTTTTGTTATAAAAATCAACTCTTTATTTTTTAACGGCCAAAACCCCGGCATCGGTTTGTTGCCAAGGTATCTAACCCGATAAAACACGCTGTCGGTAGCTTCAGAAATTGCCAAGCAGTTGCCTCTTGATCCCGGTTTCACATCAGGGCGCCGAAGAAAATACACCAACAAACTTACGATGATTTTTTTCTTCTAACTTTGAAATCTGCCTAAACTTGGTGATAAGAAAACATTTGGACAATAGACAACCAAATTTATATAACAAGAATATAAATGTGAATCAAATAAACCAAATAAAATAACAACGGTCTTACAATCAGGTGGGAATCGTTCCTGAACTGATGTACACTGGGAACACCCAGGTCTCTGAATTCTACGAGCAAAGTCGACGAATTTCTGATTGCGGGAGAGTTACAACTTTTGTGTAAAAAGGCTTGAAATTAGATAAAAGAAAAAGAAAAACGTTATAGCATGTTACATATTATGTAAATTGGCACAATGCATATATTTTAAGTGTTTGAACTGTAATGATCCCTTGAGATTACGTAACGATGATATCGGGCGCATTACAGGTTTATAACTTGTAAGAAAGCTATGCTACTACGTAGTCTAATCGTGAGTCCATCATACTTACATTACATTACAATTTCCGTAAATGCCATCATATGTGTCTACATCATCAATTGAACAGAGGACGTTTGTAGTCTTTGGCTTCCTTGTCCAGCACGGCCGCTTGTTTCGACGGTATAGAATGGTGACAACGCACACACAGACAAGAAGAAGAAACGTAACTCCTCCAAGCACAGAAATGCCCACAGTGAGCTGAAAGCACATAGCATACGTTTACTCAAGCTTTTTTATGATTTTTGAAAAAAGGTGTTGTGAGTGAACTATTCAGTTGACGACGCTACTGTTTCTATCAACATCATGTGTTACGACAGAAATTGCGAAATTGTTCTCCAAAGTCTATTGTAAAGTGCACTGTCTTTCTGTTCTTCAGCTATGTTCAAATATCTTCAAATTACTTTTGGAAAAGTAATGTCGATGTGCTCAATGTTGAGCTCGCGAATCCGCATTGCGTTCTTATTATTGGGACACCGAAATGCGCTGTGAGAATAACTAAATAAGAAATTGGTAAGATTTGGGAAAACTCTTTTTTTATTTTTTATTCTCCCAGTTCAACATAAGTAAGGACAAAGGTCTGGGGTTCCCTTGCCTTACTTTACAATTCAATGAAAATAAAGTTTACTAAGTTAAATGTATACTTGAACCGGATTTTGAAATACATTTAACAAAAAGAAAACAAAAACATACAAGACAGTGTAGTAGTATATGGCTCTGAAAAAAAGGGGGGAGAGTATTTTGGAATGATAAAATATCCTTACATTGCTATCAAATTATGCATTTGTGACCACCTGTTTGTAAATTTTTCCATTTGTAAATTTTTTGAATAAATATGTTTTTCACTGGAGTAATAACTGTTAATTTCTTTTGTTAATACAATTAAATTTGGAGGTTTACCCTTGAGACGTTGCTTATATAAATGGAACTTGCTGAGACACAAGATTAAATTTTGAATTGGCTGGCTTCTACATCTGTTTCCAAAGAAAACTGTAAGCACATTTGTACCTAGGGAAATATTAGTTTTGTTTCTAACCCAACCTTCAACATTGTTCCAAAAATTTTGAACAACATCACATTGCCAGTATAAGTGAAGCAAAGTCTCAGGTTCAGTCTTACAAAACGTACACAAGGGGGAGTTACTTACCCCAATTTTGACAAGATAAGAGTTACAGCTAATTATCCTATGTGACAGTCTAAATTGAAACCAACGAAGTTTCACGTCAAGTGTAAAATGATTTGGGAAAACTCTTAACAACAACAACACAAAACATTGTCAAGGAGACAACAAGTGGATCCCACAGGGTAGCTGCAATAGTCTGAACAGAGAAAAAGTATTAGTATCTTAGCCACCGTTTAAAAGTAACTTTAAATAAAAAACATTTGCGCAAAAGAAGTGAAATATACTTCCGTTCATAGAGAACAATCATGAGGTTCGGCAGATACATAGAGAGCTCAAAATGACATGATGGCATCTGTTCCAAACTGGTAACTGCTCTGATCTCCTAAGTAGAACGGCCGCTAGGTGGTGCTGCAGTATTCAAATGCGCCCGCAATTGGCTGGTTCAAGCACATTGCCGCCACATAAATATACCCCTTTGTCAAGGTTTCATTTATATCCGTCACTAGCTTTTATAAATATCATACAGAAATGATTTTCTTCCCAAAAAATATTTAAAAGTCCAAGTCAAGACCAGGATTGCCACTACAGTTTGCGGTAGAGGCCAAATTCGCTCAAAAATCGACTTGTGTCAGACAACTGAGCAACAGAACAGCAAGATAAAGTGTCTGAAGTAGGTCAATCAGTTCTTTATATATTATTCGGAAACAATTCCCCCCAAGATACTGAAAATTCTAGCCGCGCGGCCCCAGGAGAAGGTAAGATAGAAAAGTGGTATGCTCCGCACTAAGTACAATGCAATGCGCTATACCCTTGTGCCAAATTTCACCAAAAGACAACTTGGTGTTTTTTTAAGATTTCGCACAGACAATTGAACAACAGGACAACCCAGCAAAATGGGCATTAGGAGCAGCTGCAGTAATCAAAATTGCTCAAAAATCGACTGGTGCTGGAACAATGCCGTTACGAACTTCTGTTTAAAGTTTCATTAAAATCCGTCAATTTGTCAAGTTCTCTAGATAGCATTAGAAAACGCTCTGTCCCTAAAAAGCCACTAGGAGATGCTGCAATGTTTGAATGTGCCTGAAAATCTACTGGTATCAGTGCATTTTCGTTACACAGATGCATTTATTTAGTGAGGAGGAAAACTGAACTGTCTCTTTCACAGCTCCGGAAACTTGCCTACAGTCTGATTAGCAAGTCCTGTACCTGTTTATTTCCATCTCATAATCTGGATCCAACAGATTTTGGTGGATTGTATTTTTGTAATTTTCCGAGCAATTCTAGAAAAAACGAGATGGTCTGCCTACAAAAAGGCTCAGTCTTTCACTTGAAATTTTTCAAACATAAGATTCCTCGTTTTCGAATTTTTTATTAAAAAGTCCCAGAACACGGTTTTGGCGTATTAACAGATTTCAACCACGAGCTTCCCATCAGCTGTCTAAAACATTATAAGGCCATTTAACCGTTTGAAGCCAATTTTGAAAACTCTTTACCAAGTCTGTTAAACGGGCAAGCAGGACCCACGTTTTAGATGAGTTTATTGTAAAGAAAGACTGCCAACCAAGAACCATAATATTCATTCTTTGACACAGCGAATAATTGCTTTTAGTTGAATCCTGCCTTTATCACTGTGCCGGGATGACCGTCAATACTATACTAAGTCAGATCCCCTGTATTGTCCACTAAAATATGCCATTTGGCCTGAGCAACAATGCAAGAAATAGGTAGTAAAACTTAAAGAAAAACGATACAGCCGATTAGATATACAGAGTTTGCATTGTGCCACTTGCTCACAACGTCACATTTCATGTTTGAATAATTGTTATTTTCATTAATGTCATTTTTCGACTAAAAGGTTTAAAACACCGTTCATACATGTAGAGAATTGCCAAAATTACCAGCATTGTCTCCAGGAAGGTAACTTCAGGCACAGTCAACATGCTTTGATTGTATTCAAGTACACTATCATTTTACTCAGATGGGTATATCAAACAAATCTGTTAGAATTGTCGAATTTGTAGCTTGTATAGTCCGGTTACCTATTTTCGTCAGGCTCCAAAGTTCGTCCGCCATCTTGTTTCGCGTGCAGCGCAACCACGCGGGACTTAGCGTTCCAATTTGGGGTGCTCGTGTGCACGTTAGGTACTAACTTATCGGAAGAGACACGTATCAAAGTAATGAGACAAAAATCGGTGAGTTTACCGATTGTTTTTTAAAACCACTTAAAAATCAGTAGATTTTACTAATACACTTTTTTGTGCGTTTTCAGAAGATGTTTTCGAATTTAAATTTTCTTCCGACGGGACACAAAACATGATCCAGGGTTTGTTTATGCAATGTATCTGTTTGTCCCAGGCACTAGTAGGATCTAGAAGGCCAAAGGAAAAATCCGCAGACAAATGCGATACGCTGGGTTCTTAACATTTTTGCCTCAGCATTCACCATTAAACTGCATTGAAATGTTGTCCAATTGGCTTTTATTGGAAACCACAGTGCAGAGCTCAACATCAAAGCTTCAAATCGAGTTTATGTCAATAAAAACAGGCTGTTGCAATTTTCATTACTTCGTTGGCCTTTTTCTGCATGTTTCTCAGTTTTTACAAAAGGGGGCAGCATATGACGAACTTAGGTGTCACAATAAAATGGCTGCCGAAGGCGGTGCATATTTGAAATAACTCGGCACAAATTAAAGAAAACTTCCGAATCGATGAATGCGGTATATCTGTGAGAGTTAAATCGAATCCTATTCAGATCATAACTTTGAAGTGGAATAATTCGGTGAGTACAACAGCAAGTCGGTTTTATGCTTAGGCGGACGAACATTGGGTTCCCCAGTATATCTAAGGCCAATCTAGTGCGAGTTTGTACGTGTACTCTTTACTCGTCAACAGTTAATTGTAGGCTTTTCTAACTGAAAGCCCAGCAAATAGATCGGAAACTTATACTCAAGCAAAAACAAAGATGTCAAAAGTAAGATGTAACTGAATTACGAGATTGGATGTATGACTACAGGGACGTGCAAACAAAATTAAACACTCTTATTTATTGCATCAGATAGAAGGACTCTTATTTATTGCTTCAGAGAGAAGAATGCTGAGGCAAGATTTACTTTTTGGGTTATTAATTTAGGCCAAACAAATGTAATGATCGATTGGAGAGGAGAAAGAAGACATTTGAGACGTTATAACTGTTTTCTAGTTGCACACACACTTGTATTTATAGAGTCGTTACCTAACGCGAAAATGCTTGTGAAACGAGTTACGGACTTACCGCTTCAATCTGTGCTTTCAAGTCATTGGGGCTGTCTGTGGTGAAATCGACATTACATGGATCCGTTGCAGACATGCTCCTCAACGACGGCTGTGGTGTGCTGGTGGTGCCAAATTCGATTCTTTGCGGCGTGGTTGTTTCCATTCCTGAAGTCATCGTCTCTGCGGAAAATTCTGTCGACACTGTACGTGACGTCATATTCGTGACATTAGTCGTCTGCCCCAGTGCACATGTTGTTGTCTGTATATTAAAACGTTAGGTAGGCTATAAACTGTTACTGAAAGAGCGCACGTGCCGAATTTTATGCAAAACTTATGCAGAAAAAATCATATTTCAAAAACTGATGTTTTGATTCATGTTTTATGGGTGTTGTCCATTCTTTTGTCTGTTTAATACAGCGATTCAGCATTCCTGATTACGCATGATGAAGCAGTGGACAACGCGGAGTTTGCCACCGCAAACTTGCTCTATTTCAGTTGGAAGTTTGTAATTGGTCTTTACTTAATATCTTGCTAGTAAACCATGTTTCGGTATACTAAATAAACTACTTGTACGACGTCATTAGCAGGGGCGGATCCAGGATTTTGAGTCAGGGGGGCCAGGGCACAGGAATAACCAGAATTTCGGCAGATGCGGTTTTTTTCAGGGCCTAAGCATTGTTTCTTCACCCCCCCGAGCCTCACTGGTTGCGCGCATGTACTAGTTAGCAATTCGCACCCGAACTGCCAAATGATATCTGGTAGAATTTTAGGGGGGCATGGCCCCCCGCTAAATCCTCCACTGATTAGTTAAACCATTGCAACAGCTATATTTCTCTCGATCTGTTACATTCGACAACCCTCGAAACTCTGGATCAAGGTACACTGTACAAGCCGTGACCAGCTATTGCAACACGTAGACGAGAAATTGTAATTGTGGATAACAGACTTCCCATACCAGTCAAGTGTCTCACAAGGGGCATACTTGTGTATCTCAAGAGATTTCAATGTGTTTCACATGATATACTAGTGTATCTTAAGGGAGGAACTAATGTATCTCAAAGATGTAAGAATGTATCTCAAAGATGAACTAGTGTCTAAAGGATATACAGCACTAGTGTATCTCAAAGGATGTACTAGTGTATCTCAAGAGATGTACTAGTGTATCTCAAGGGACATACTAGTACATCTCAATGGTTGGCAACGGAATCAAGATCATGACCAAATTCTAAGTTGATATAAATGTTCAAGACGAAATCTCAAAAACCTGTTACATTTTTTCTAAATTATCAATTCATTTTCGTTCCATACAATTTGTGAGTTTTTGTATAAATAAACTCTAATAGTCATTGTTTTCATAGAGTGCATAAACCAGGTATGAATCTAATTAGCCATTTCTTAGATATGGTGTTAAGAAGTTAGCCATCTTTGGAATTTGTCTAGGGTTCTGCACAACATTGAACATGGAAGAGGGAAGATTTTGCGAGTTGTAGTTTTTGGCTTGAACGCGTATACGACCTAAAGTTTGAAATAAGCTATAATAGCGGACAACATAGTCACTAGTCCTAAAATTTGGAGCTTACGTAGACGAAAATTCCAAAACTGCTCCGTGGTGTACAAACATCTCTCGATTCAATGGAGGTTGTCTTACAAGTCAATAGAAATGGAGGAGAAATTTATCTGACAAGTTTTATTCAACAAAAACAAAAAAGCAGTTCTGTTAACCGAACCACAAAACCACGCGATTGAACGCTTGTCTAGGAAATTGCAGCAACATTACCACCGAACCTCCATAAGAGATTCACCCCGGGTGTCGACGGTCATCTATGGGGGAACGTCGATGCGTAACTTTCGCAAACAACCCAGCCAAACGCACCATAGCTTGCAAACAGTAGCATTGACAAGACCTAGCCTGTATGCTAGCATAGCCGGTAAACAACACATGAACAACTTAGACTTGGAAAATATTACCAGATTCGTTACTACATTTCGCATAAGAATCCATTAGAAACGGTCTTTAAGCGAAAAAAATCCCCGACAACAATTATTTTTCGTATGTTGAGGTGACTCTCGGCCTCTATTCAAATGTCTCAATCTTGTTTTAGTTTTTCCGAGAATGCGGAAGGCATGATTTGTGGTGTAAAGGCGATCCGAGATTAGCTCCGGATCAATGGCAAATGAAAACCACTGGAAAAAAAATTTAATTTCTTTAAATAGAGATCGCGACACTAAGCTTGACTATCGATTTTATACTCGTTGTTGGGAAATAGAACTTTAATTCTCTCAAGACATCTGTCGTTTTACTTGGACCTCCACTATCGTAAAAAGCTGAACCACCTTTACGTTGTCCAACTTATTGATGGTAAGGAATCTTTAAATAATAATAGTTTTGGGAATTATTAAGTGCATAGCAAGAGCTTTGAGGAGGATTAAGGGTTCATCCTGGCTCTTAAAAAGTGCTCTGCGGCAAGTGGCAAAGGTTTGATAACCAACATTTCAAAATAATTCGTAAAGATCCATGAATAAGCTTGAACATCCTGGCGAAATGTGAAATTAGTATTCAGTACTTCACGAATTTCTCGAGGTTGTCTCTTTGCAACGGTACAACCGTACGAACTCTGGCACATATCATTTGTTTTGTCATCTCTTTATTTCCTAGTGCTCTCGTACACCGACGGTTTATTCAACATTCATGGGGCTGTGCTGTGACGTGGAGAGCTCAAATAGCACAGCTTGTTTTTGATCCTCATACAAACCACACACTACTTACTAGAAGGAGAACTGTTGATATGACCTTGTTCATGTTTGAGCTGTGCCCTGAAATATCAGTAGTATCAAATATAGTATATTTGGAAGTATAGTCTTGCAGAACCGAAATGTTGGGTCAGCTATTCATTTGGACCCAAGTTTTTGGCAATTCCACACTACAATAGGTATCTGTCACAACTGAAATATCTAATCTTCTTAACAATCAGTTTATATTTATATTTACAATATGTTCATATTTAGGAAATCGTTTTTGACTTGGTCATCTATATGAAATGGGTCAGGGGGTTACTGGGATCCATACAAATATCGGAGGTTTCATTGCTGTATATTTTTAGACAGTTTAGAAGTCGTTCACTTAAAACATGTGTGGCTCCATGCAAGGCGGGGTAATCACAATAACTTTGTTAAACTTTTACACTTTAACCCAGCAATTATCAATTAGACTGGTGTGACTCAGTGACACGGAATGTGTACGTACCTTGGGTAAGTCGACCGTCGTGCATCTTCTACAGAAAAGTTCAGGACCAAACTCCTCCGATAATCGAGAGACGATGCAAATGGTGTAACTGAACAAGCTTGCTTACCTTGTCTTCCGCATAAACTCAGAGTTAGTTCTGCTAGACTGCTCAAGCTTGTCGTGACATCACGCTTGAAATGACGTCACGCACAGTTGTTATTTGCCTTGCCTACCTGTCTATCGCTAGGGGAGACTAGTTTTCCAACAGATCTAGACAACTAGAAACGAGAGAACTCGTAAGAAAGGTTATCATCGCCTATTCAGATAACAGTTGGGTCGAATTTTCTGACTTATCTTTACGGGGGCAGTTCAAAGTAATGGAATAGTTTATTATGGACACGAAAGGGGAATAATTCCACACATGTCAGATTTTCAAAAACAATTTTTATGTTACATAAACCCTCTTCTTGTTACATGTACATACCTCAAAGTATATACACACCTACATTTGTCATTGGCCACCTAAATTAGCGCTTTTCCGTTGCTTCACGAAGTTTGTACTAATTAGAGTACTTCGGAATACTGAGTTAAACGCTTGAAGCTAGAAAAAAAACAAAGAGGACTTTATATCAGTTTGTTGTACTTTCATGTGCAGGATATTCTGTTCGAGTATTTTGCAAAACGGCACGTCTATATCAATTTCCTTCAATGTCTAATGTGTTGCATAATACCTCCAGAGCAAAAGGTTTGTATGGGCATACTGGAGGTTTATGAACAGGACCCTTTCCCAAAATTTGATGTTTTTTACACTTTTGTTATGTCATTATCTATAGTAGTAAAAATTGTTCAAGTTTATATTTTTATATGCTGTTTATTGACAACCTTAATGCAGTTTGCAGCGCTGTTTGTCCATTAATGTAAATTTCTATGTGTATTGGGCCTGCCCATCAAATCCATAAAATTAAAGTAGAAATGAATTCACATTCAAACATTGATAAATAATTGAAATGTCACGTCATCATCATTGCCCATTGTCATGTTTTCGTCTGCATGCTTATTATTTACATTATAATGATGCAGATTCGTGTACCATACATGGTGTTCGAAACCTTGGTGGAAACTGCAGAGACCGGGGTGGACAGAAGGTGCTGCCCGACGGTGGAAATATGGAATTTTCGACGACCGATGGTCAATCGAGTGTACTACAAAGGTGAAGTTTCCTGTGATTCGCAACAACATATTGTAACTGACTTTCGCAGTATTGACTTTTCTGTCCTGGGCTGTATTCTTAAGCACGGACGCGTTCTCATTTGTCCGATCTGGTATGCGGAAATACTTGGTCTACACTCCCATCAATTCATACTAGGAAACCACTTGTCACCGTTTTTTTATCTAGCTTGAACAAATAGGCTATACATACAGTGGCGGATCTAGGATATCACAAGGGGGGGGCCAACATTTTGTCTGTAAACATTTGCGCAAAGCCCAATTGTAGATGCGCAAAGCACCGAATGGGGGGTCACCCAGGAATTTTTTTCTGATTTTACTTGATTCCTGAAGTATTATCCAAGAAGAAAACACGGAGAACGTGTCAAACTTGAAAAACTGCAATTACCACAGACTCGAACAAACGACCTTGCGGATAGAGCGCGAGTGCTTTACCACTGTACCAGCACGATTTAACTCGTAATATGATATTAAGAGGCCTATTTGTTTATGGTCCACAGCGTTTGCGTGCGAAACCTACTTCTTTTTGTAATGCTTCATTGGCAAATTTAGGGGGGACGCCCCCGTGGCTGCAGCAAAAAATAAAACAGCAAGAGCGTAGGGAAATGTTGAGTTTATTAATTAACCCCGGTAATTAAAATTATACGGCTGAAACAAGATTTAAATGTGTGCAGTTTTAGTGTTGTGGGGGGGGGCTCAAATCCAATTTCAAGTGTCAAATTCGGAAAGCGGCGCAATCGTAACTATGGCTAAGTATCGACTCTCCCGCGACATTCCAGGCGACCGGCAGTGGCGCTGGACACTACGACTCCGTTTCCGTCGTGTGCTCCACTGTGCAATGAAGAAAATTACTTCATTTTTAAAGAAAATGGAATCTGAATGATGATGAAAAACAGAAGCTGCTGGTAAGATGTCAATTTTAATCGAAGCCTTAGTGAATCACTCAGAAACTCATAATTCTCTCTTTGTCAAACCTTACCTTTAGACGATTTCCAAAGCAATCGCGTCATTATTGCCAAGACAAAAACGGGTTTGGTCTTTTGGGCAATTGAAGACTATTTTAAATACAACAAATTTATTACGAATTGATAACACAAAATATAAAACATGTAATAAGCATTACAAAAAGAAGGTTTCGCGCGCAAACGCTTTGGACCATAAACAAGTAGGTCTCTCAATATCAAAGCGGGAGAGCCTACACTTAGCCATAGTTCCGTTACGATTGCGCCGTGTTCCGAATTTGACACTTGAAATTGGATCTTAGCCCCCCCCCCTAAACACACTAAAACTGCACACATTTAAATCCTGTTTCAGTCGCGAAATGTTAATTACCGGGGTTAATTGATAAACTCAACATTTCCCTACGCTCTTGCTGTTTTATTTTTTTGGCGGTAGCCAAGGGGGGGCGGGTCCCCTAAGCCTCCCCTTAAATCCGCCTATGAATATATATATATATATATATATGTATATGTATGTGTATGTGTATGTGTATATATATACACAAAACGTACCGAGAGTGGCGTACATGAAGTAATATCCCACGAGACATTATTCCGCGTATAGACCGAGACTGAAGTTCGAGGTCGATACGCCGAATAAGGTCAAGTGGGATACTGCTTCATGCACTACAATCGAGGTACGTCTTGTATTTATCCCATGCGCATCTAATTCCTAAGTTTCTTACTTTTTTGGCAGATTTTTCAAATACTTCACCCAGACTGTTCACATGGCGGATCACAACCTATATGTATGTCTTTGCGCGTTAGGTTGTAAGTTTTTTCTTGAAAAAGAAAGTTTTATAAGTAACAATTTATTTCTTGAAAAGACGTAGCAAAGATGAAAACGACGGCAACTGAGCAATGAACTTGTAACATCTCCTGGAAATAGTTAAAACAACAACAATCTTTGATATTTTAATTTCCTAGGAATCGGCGCCTGAGTTGCAGACGATATAATGTTCAGCAATGGAAAATTGTGAGAGAAAGTGTCATATAATTAACAGTTTTGTTCCAGATTTTACGCTTAGGGCCTGGTTGCATGTCGAGTGTTAGTTACACTGTTGCAACTGTATTACTTTAAACTACATTCGGAAAGTTTGATGATCGAACCGGCTGAAGACGTCGAGTCGACATTGACCTACCTTTTGAACTTTCCATGTCAGAGGTCGCTGTTGAAGTAGTGCGGGAGGTAAATACTTTATTACATGGCCGTATTTTCCTCGACAATTTAGTGAAATTTTTCTCTCGCGTTCTCCAATTTGAATGTGGGTATCGTGTCGTCGGGATCCTTTGACTTGAGCATTATAGCCAGTTACTAGTGGTAACCTACTTTAGCAGACGATATTTTCCCGGTCGAAGCTAAGCGTGATAAAATGTGTAGTAAGCTATAATAGTTGCTAAACCTTAATTTATAGATTCACTTCGTGGATTTTGTAGAATTATCACCCTCGGGGCTCCAAAATCCACTTGATAGTATGGGCATGAAATACGGGTCGTATTGTCAGGTTTGATATGAAAGAACTACTTTTCCATATTCAACGCACGTTGAATATGGATTTTCCGTATTCAACACAGATGCCTTCTTTCATGCCAAAATTCCTTATTAGAACACAATACACTACAATTGATAGAAACATGATTATATATATAGCATCACTTTGGGTTCAGCTCCGTGCGCAATATTTTCACTTGCCAATACTATGATATGAGTTCTGAAAATTAAACAAAAAAGTGAAATGAAAATATCGTTGACAATGTTTCTTAACATATCGTAAACTTTTGCACCTGAATAGAACACTTAAATCACAAAAAGTCTCGAATTTGCCACAAAAAATTTGGGATTATGAATGCAATATACTTTACAAATGCATGCCTCCATTTGGTCACCTATTGCACTACACCAGTTGAGATTCTTTACGGTCAAATACGAGTCAATTTTTAAATTCGTTCTCAAAACAATCAAAATACGTCGTGCCCAAACGCAAGACTGCAACTTCTGTAAACACTGTATTTTTGTCAATTTTACGATATATTTCGAAATAATTTCTACCTAAAAATGATAATAACCGCGCGCAAGAGCATTTTTAAGAAGCATCTGAACGTGCATCAGCCACAACGTCTGGGTGTCCTGCATAGATATTACTCAAAGAAGTCAAGAAGAATCGTCAGAAATGTAAGCAAACTTTAACTTAGAAATAGATTTAGCTCAAACTCTAACGAAAATACCGAAAATAGCAGATATGCACCCCAAACCTGTAGCTGCTGTAAATTACAACTTGACTGCCGTTTCATGCAGGCTGCAAAAATTCATTCATAAAAAATTACGTACACGTATACGTGTCACGCGATCTGCGATCATCATTGATAAAAGATGACAAACGACACCCAAAACAAGCGGAGCAATCTGTGTAAACCCGCTTCTTTAAAGAATCCTCAGTGGGGCGCATAGGATAAATACAGTAGGTTATACAAAGTATGTGTTTGTACCTGTGTGTTATTATATCTCGATTCGTGGTATAATAACCACTGGTACAAACACGTACGTTGCATAACCTATGTATATATATTCAATGACTAGGCCTCCGACCCTTGTTACAATCAAATCATCAAATACAATAAAGGTAAGTGTCAAACAATAGAAATAAAAAGAGTTCTTCTTCGCTTGAATGCGAAATGAACATATTTACATGTTGACCATATAAGATCTCTTTCCTCCATAGTCATGAGTCTGTTGAATTTTGTAACATTGGGATTGTTGTAGTTCCATGCAGGCAAATACCGTTTCCTAAGGTCATCGTAGAATGGACATTCGGTAACAAAATGATATTCTAACTCGACATATATCTTAACACAGAGAGAGCATAATCTTTATGGTCTGCTAAGTTTCAAGTGTGTATCCTTTTCAATCATTAGTGCATGCACTGAACATCTTAATCTTATCATATCAGATCTAACATTTACATTGTCAATTACATCTAAATAGTTTTCAAAATATATATTTAACTTAAAAGTTCTGTAAGTTTCCAGCTTAATCGAATTGTTCAAAATTTCTTGCCATTTTTGCTGATCAAATGATCAATATCTTAGCATCTTTGTTTAAAAAGTGTTATGAAGCTTGTCTCGGAACCTACACCCTGATTGTACCATGCTTCTCCAAAACCAAATTGAAATAGCAATTTCTTAACATTATTAACCCAGCACGGTTTATTAACATTTTCCATCATATTGTACTGCCATTCTTAGTAATGATATGTAATTTTTGAGGCATCGGTTTTTAATAGTTTTAACCAATATTTCATAATTCTAGGAAGTCGGTAAGCAATCAAGGAGTAACGACCCATCTCACCCCTAACAGTCGATGAAATTGTCGTGCTAGGCAAATTTAAAATTTCTTTACAAAATTTTGTGTGGACTATTTCAATACATCCGCAATCACTAAAACCTCAGATCTCACAGCTTTAATGAAGTATCGGCAATATTTATCAATCGAATAATTCCAAACTAACTTTAACAGGGAGTGCATTAAAACCATTGACATTTTTCCTCATTAAATTCACTGCCTTAGTAGCCTGTAATGATAGAGTTTTCTGTGCGCAAGACCACGAACCTTTCGCATTAAACATTAATCCTAAACATGTATATGCATTTACAATACTAACAGTATTTCCATCATACGTCCATTTTTTATACGATCGTAACATTCCACCCTTTTTGAAAACAATTATCTTAGTCTTCGACATGTTAACAATCAATTTCCATTTCTGACAATACTCATATAAAATGTTCAATTTTTTTCTGCAGTCCTTTAACACTATAAGAAAATAAAACCAAATCATCAGCAAACAGCAGATGCAATAATTCAGCTGATCCCATGGAATTTTTTTCATCTCCACCGGATTCTAATTCTTGCTCGAGATCGTTATAAATGAAATAAACAAAAGCGGTGATAGCTAAGAGCCTTGTTTCAGACCATTATGACAATCAAAGAACTCCGTGTAGCTCCCGTTATTCAATCTTACGCCAGCTTTTACTTCAGCGAACATTGCTTTGATTATCTTATACATCTTACCTTCTATACGATTGTTCTTTAATTCAAAATATAATGCGTTTCTATATATACTGTCATAAGCTGCTTTAAAATCCACGAAAGCACAATAGAATCTACCTTTCTCTCGTGTCAACTAATTAATTGTTAACGTATATAAAGCAAACATGTGATCCACCGTATTGTGCCCTTCCTAAACGCAGCTTGAGACATACTAATTACGTTTTCTCTTTCCGACCATTTTTGAAGTCGCTGGCACAATATTTTTTCGAATATTTTGGTTGTTACTTGCATGAGGGAAATTCCTCTGAAATTTTCAGGAAATTTAACGCCGCCCTTAAATATCGGTACTATAATGGATTTTGTCCATTCTTTGGGAACCACACCATTTTTAAAAAAGTAGTTGTATAGATGGAACAGCGAATCTACCAATTTTTTATCAGCATACTTGTAGAACTCAATGCTAATTTTATCACATCCTGGCGAAGTTCCGTCTTTCATACTACCGATGGTTTGTATAATTTCGTCTTTTGTGATCTCAGCGTCCAGCTCCATATCAACAGTTGCATTACTTGGAGTTCTCAATATAAGCATGAAATTCAGCAAACTCCGGATTAGAAACAAAATAACGACCTTCAAACAGAGAGCTGAAATAATTTATCCATTCCTCCGGTTTAATATTCCTCGATATACCTTTCTTCTTAATATTAAATGTGCGCCAGAATTTTTTACTGTCTTTACTCTCCACAGCTGATTTCAAATTTTTGTAATGTTTTCTGTTACACTTTATCTGTTTCACTGTTTGTAAATTTCCATAATGCCCTCTAGCTTGTACATATATAGTTCGGCAAATGTTTTCTCTCAGTGTTCCAATACAGAATCTAAAATTACTTAATTTTTGCCTAACAATAGATTTCATTTCCCCACGATCAGCGTCAAACCATTTGGGAAAACTAACTGGGTTATAAGATTTATTCACTTTTGGTTTTAACATGTCCGCAGCACATAATTTAATGGCTTCCGTTAAACTTTCTATACTTGAATCTATGGTCGAGGGTAAATGAGTCTGTACGTCAGCGAGCAACTGATCCGCCTTCGGGCTCGACCAGTTTTCTGTACGGTGGCCCGAAAGTATCATCGCTACTTTTGTTTAAATATTTTTTCATTTTTCATTTTCCACCTAGGTGGAAATAATTCAACCTAGGTGGAAACTATTTTCACCTGGTTGGAAACTATTTTCACCTGGGTGGAAACTATTTTCACCCGGGTGGAAACTATTTCAACCTAGGTGGAAATTATTTCAACCTAGGTGGAAATTATTTTCACCCGGGTGGAAATTATTTCAACCTAGGTGGAAATTATTTTCATCCGGGTGGAAATAATTTCCACTTGGGTGAAAATAATTTCAACCTAGATTGAAATATTTTCCACCCGGGTGAAAATAATTTCCACCTAGGGTGAAATAGTTTCCACTTGGGTGAAAATACTTTCCACCTAGGTTGAAATAATTTCCACCCGGGTGAAAATAATTTCCACCTAGATTGAAATAATTTCCACCCGGGTGAAAATAATTTCCACCTAGGTTGAAATAATTTCCACCCGGGTGGAAAATGAAAAATGAAAAAATATTTAAACAAAAGTAGCGATGATACTTTCGGGCCACCGTATTTCTGCCTATCTTTAGCTCAACCGCTCGTTCCATTTATAAACATTTTCAATCTGTTCACCTCGAGCCCAGTTGTTTTGCTGCGTCTTACACATTCACCGTTTGTTATCTAGCTTGAACAAATAGGCTTAGAGGGCGACAAATTCGACCTTCGACGATTTATCTCCTGCGCCTAGCCTATATAAACAGTGATAACATTAATAAAAATGAGGCAACAGTAGGATATAAAGGTACATAATTCTGTTGTCATAAATCAGAGAGTTGATATCGTTTTCACTTCTTTGATGGCTTTACAAAAAGAGATTCCTGTGCCTAGCTGTGAAGGACACAGTGTCTCGTTTTAGCATCAATTTTCAATAACACAAAGTGCCCGTGTTCCAAACAAGCAGAACTATCTTTAGTTCGGAGGCAACACCTCGTTTTCAAGCATATGGCGAATTGCAGTAAGTAAGACTTATTAGTCTTCATACACGTCATATGTTGGCCACACCTCTGACTTATATTTAAGCTGGAAACGATCTCTGTCCCGGTGACCGAAGTTCGAACCGGGACTTTCTGCTAACCATGCAAACACTCTAGTCCACCGGTATCTTACACAAATCTCTGCATATAATGTTTTTGTGATATCATCACGAATTGCCAATTATCGCCATTATCTTCCTGACGTTTGGTAAAATCAAAGCCGGTAGCTTCACCCGTTAAATCATCGTACTATGTTCTCAGCGGGCCACCATTTCTAAAAACAATCATAAACTATATTACGGTGATTTAACAACCTCAGCTGATTCAGCACACAATAATATATCATCTGCACAGATCAGAGTAGAAATTTCCGAGACATTCTCAGTTACAAATATATCACTGTTATTACAATCTTTTATACACTCTAAAAACTCGTTAAGATACATTGTAAATAAAAAGGGACTGACCACACAACCCTGTCTGGTGCCAACAGTACAAAACCGGTAAGACCTTAGGGGCATTTGATACAAGTGCGCAACTTAGTGTACATTGACTGTATAATTTTTAAGGCATTTCCATGGATTCCGATCTTCTGTAATCTTTTCCACACTAGTACATGAGAAATTTTATCAAAAGCCTTGGAAAAATCCACAAAGGCGCAATAGAAGCGACCACCGCCTTGCTGATATATTTTCGCATATTCCGTACAAAGTAAAAATTTGATCCTACGCGCAATAACGCCACACAAAATCTGCCTGAGCTCCATGATATACACCGTTCTGCTCAGCCCAACATGATAACCGATTGTTCAGTAACTTTATAATGTTTTCCGATGATAGGCAAAAGAGAAATATTCTCTACAATTTTTTTTCGTCATTAACAGTCTTCCTTGATTATAAAGAACTGTGGGTAGGTTTCTGATTGCAAAATTTTGTTAAATAGCACCTCTAAAACAGGGGCAATAAATGATGTGGTTCATTTAAATATTTAAAAACTGAGACAGTCAGCTCCCCCCCCCCGCGTTTTTGCAATAGGAAGCTCATGAATTGCTTTCTCGATTTCTTCCGTCGTGAAATGGGAATTCCAATCTGCGGGCTAGATTTTAATAAATACGCACAAGTACTGTTTGGTTGGTAGACGAGGTTTTAGCAGAGTGAACTTTCCATATACGCAATTTCCTTCTCTCGATCTTCCGTCAAATTTTTTTGTGCGCACGCCTGAAGATACGAAATCACTTGTAACCACAAATGCCCTGTTGTGGTAATTTTGCTAATGGGCCAATCTCGCGTTTGTGGTAACCAACAATAAGCCATCGTGTAAGGTACGCCAACGGATCGGCCATATGTTTTGGACACCATTGCTTGGTGGATTTAGGGGGGGCAGGGGGCCCGCCCTCCCTCCCCCCTGGCTGGTGCAAGCAAAATTAAACAGCAACAGCGTGAAGCGTAAGGAAATATGCATTTCACTAACTAGGAACGGCAGCGGAAGAGGAGGGGGGACTCAGGAGGACCGGAACGCGGCGGAATCGTGTTGTCGTTTTTGTTTTAGTCCTCCGATAGATTTTGAGAACAGCAGCTCACATCACCGGCCCCCGCAACTGTCGGGGCGCCTGTGCATACAATCGCGCTTTGGCCAATTCTTCGAGGATACAAGTTGGTCCCTCCCCCTTATGGTATCCCAGATCCGCCACTGATACAATACATCCTCGGAGATCGGGTGATTTTAATCAGGCATTTTCCATGAAATTGTATAGGAAGAGAAAAGACACGTCTGTACGACTCAAATGAGTTTTAATCAGTTCGTGAATTCGCTGTAGTAGCGATTTTCTCGAGCTTATTTTTTCTTAACGCATGGAATTACCCAATTTGTAATCCAAAATATATGAACTTAATTGTCGTCGGTGACAGGGTTTTTGTATAAGTTTTGTATAACTTGTATTATTTGGTGGCAAGTGGATTATTGACAAGATGGTGCGTTTTGTCAAGCTTCAAAAACTTGAAACGTCAACAAAAACGAAAGAATGATGTTTTATGCGTATATTTAACCATTATTAACTTAAAACCATACTGTAGAAAATCTTTATAAAAATCCTTATTTTGGAAAGCATTTGAGGTTATTATTGATTTTTTTTTTGTAAAATTTACAAAATGCTTTAAAAAACAGAAAAACATTTCTCTGGGTATTTTCTTAATTTTAGAATCGTATCTATGTAGTGGTGCAGCTTTCGTTATCCATTTCGATGAGTAACATAGAAAAAAACAGCCTTTGCACCTACCTCACAATCGAGCGTTTCGAGCAGGGTAACCAAGCTTATTAAACAACTCTGTCTATCAAAATGTAAAACTGGTTTTAACTACACATTTTCACGGATTAATGATTCCACAAATATGTAGAACAGAATATAACAAGTAACCCAAATCGGTTTTCGAATCATAAAAATTGGTTCACTATAACTGGGTTTACGCACTACTGATCAGCAAAGCAGTACAATTATCCGGGCCTGAATAGACCTGTGACACGAGCAGCAACACGGCAGTGCCATGTATAAGCGGGACAATGTATATGACGAAATCATGTCACGAATACGACAGATTTTATTGTTCCATGAGACCTTTTGTCAAACCTCCCATCCGACAACAATCACAAACAAGACCAACGCTGGGCGTTGAAATGCGCCCACGAATGCATCGCAAATGGCATGCTTTTAGGGTTGTTTATTTCTGTCATAAAAATGGCCACTAGATGGCGCAAAAACATACAATCCATCCGAAGGGGAACATGTCATTGCTTCTTAAATAGAAAATACTAAAATTGCCACTAGAGGCATACCGGTAGTCAGAATCATCCTAAAGTCGTCATCGTCCGTTGTCAACATCACATAAATACACTTGCTAAATTTAGTAACGATCCTGCAAACGGTTTGGGAGATACAGCCATGGCCGCAAAACAAACTGCCACTAGGAGGCGCCACAGTAATCAAAGTCATGGGAAATTCAGCGTCAACCGTCCTCTTCATAGTAAGAACATATATGCCAATTTTCACAATCATAATTAGAGCGGTTTGGTTGATAGAGGGGTGGACGCCAAAAAACAAGACTCAAAAACAGTAAAAATGGCCACTGGGTGTCGCAAACTAAGTCGAATCCATCCGAAAACGGGAGGATAGCGTCATCGCACTAATAGGTGCCTACATACCAAATTTCATGAAAATCCGTTAAGGATTTGTGAAGATACAGAGGTAAACGTAAAAAAATAAAGTTGCCACTACGGGGCACACTGGTAGGCGGATCCTTCCAAAAGTCGTCATCATCTGTTGTTAACATCATATAAATACAGTTATTAAATTTCGTAAAGATCCTGCGAACGGTTTGAGATACAGCCATAGGCGCAAAAAAAACTGCCACTAGGAGGTGCCACAGTACTCCAAATCGTCTGAAAATCATTGTCAGCTGTCCTCTTTATAGTAAGCACATACATGCCAATTTTCACAATCATCCTTTGAGCGGTTTGGTTGATAGAGGGGTGGACGCAAAAATACAGACTCAAAAACAGTAAAAATGGCCACTAGGTGGCGCAAACTATGTTGAATCCATCCGAAAACGGGTGGATAGCGTCATCTCACCAACAGGTGCCTACATGTACATATTAAATTTCATGAATATTCCGTTGACTTTTGAAGATATAAAGGTAAACGTAAAAAAATAAAATTGCCACTAGGGGGCAAACTGGTAGTCGGATCCGCTCAAAAGTCGTCATCTTCCGTTGTTAACATCATATAAATATACTTACACAATTTCGTAAAGATCTTGCGAACGGTTTAGGAGATACAACCATAGGCGCAAAAAAAACTGCCACTAGGAGGCGCCACAGGCGAAATCGTCGGAAAATCATCGTCAACCGTCCTTTACATAGTACGCATATACATGCCAATTTTCACAATCATCCTTTGAGCGGTTTAGTTGATAGAGGGGTGGACGCACAAAAACAGACTCGAAAACATTAAAAATGGCCACTAGGTGGCGCAAACTATTTCGAATCCATCTGAAAACGAGAGGATAGCGTCATCTCACTAATAGGTGTCCAAGAATCACGCTCCAACAGTTTAAGACCCACATGTATTTCATACCGGGTTTAAGTTTAGGTGACGGAAAGTCGGTTTATAGCCACTTTAAAGCCGAATTTATTACCGTTGTCTAAAACTTTTCAAATAAAAATGCAAAATAATCACGAATATTTACCTTTGAGTGTTACAACTATAAAAATTGCAAAGCCACAAAACTTATATACATATTTTTTAATCTCTAAAGTTCCCGAGTTTGGCAAAAAAACGAGAAAAAATTCCAGTTAAACCGAAATGTTATATATCGAAGCGAATTATGAACTTAAAAAAAACAGTGCACCAAGTGGTCTGATGTTATTTGCGGTGCACCAGACGTGCGCAGGCCTCATGATTGGGCCCATTGCACAAAACTTTGATCGTAGTACAATAAATCCCCATAACGATAACGGACTTTTATAAGTTTTCCTGCTTTTCTTCTTTATATCCCTTTTTCTTAGGGGACTACTAACGGATTGGACCCTAATTATGGAATCAAATGATTCTCTGCTTTTGTGAGACTGCGGCTTTTATGTTAAGAAAGATGATACGATGATGAAATCAATAGCACGGCCTAAATAGCATATTATGCGATAAGTGTTCAACAAAGGTCGGACTATTTGTCAATTGATATCTGCGAATCAGCCGGCTGACCAGACTCGTAGCTCCAAGTTACCGACTTCACGAGTACATGGACGTCTACGAATAAACAGAAATTAACGTTGGCCTACTTTTTTGAAATCATTATCTTACGCCAGAATTATTGCCGCCTTTACTCGTTTATTTCCCTTCTGTTAGAGATTGTACCGAATGCACGTGACAAATTTCGAAGAAGACGTATTTTTAAGTGTATAAACTGCAAGAACTAGAAAATGAGCTCACTCGACCATTAAGAGGAAAAACAAAACACGTTTCACCTACCAATAATACACGCGCCAAAAACAACCGGACCAAATGACACGAAATTTCTCGCCATGATCCAGGCTCATTTTTTCAGAAACTGGTAAGCGCAATCTACATCCCCTTTCATAACCTTGAAGAGAACAGCTTACAGTCACACAGCACCATCGTCTTGCCACAGTTTTTGTTTTCGAACCCATTACAAAAATATGTTTTAACATGGCCAACACATAAAGGTCACAGTTGATCCTGTGTTGTAATAGAATGGAGAAGCGTAAGTCTGATTGTGTGCCATTGTTTTGGCCTGCACAACCTAACTCAAAGAAATGAGGCTCGTGGGGAAACAAAAATACACTAAAGGATGACGTAATTTTATCATTCCATTAATTTGACTTATATACATCCAAGGTTTAAATGGTATCAGGATTATTCTGCCCTATATCACACCAAGTCATAATTAATATCATTGCCAGTCCAATCTCCACAATATTTTACTAAAACATTGGGGCAATCCTGTGATCAGACAGTAAACGCCATTAGTGCATTCCCTACTGGTATAAAGAGCCAGAGGTCACAGGTGACAACTTTGCCCACCAAGTACATAAAACAAAGGAAAAGAATAGCTTTGGTTTTTCATAAATCATTCGACCTATTCCACAAATAAAGTATACAACTATATTATAACATTATTGGATAATAGTCATTCACACAGTACCGCATTTGGAGAACCAGTGTTCACAACAGAATAACGGGCATTAAACTGGTTCTCAAAATCTGAGACACTTGAACAATTTTCCTGAGCTGGACAGTCAGTGTCACGCATACTTAGGAATTTAAAAACACTACTCAATTTATAATCCATTTTCTGAACCCAAGAAAAGAGCTCATGATTTCGACAACTTTAAAACTGTTCTTTACACTGACCAGAAACAACTTCTGGGTTTGCATAAAACTGACAGTTCTGTTATTCCTGAAGACCATGCTTGGACCAACCTGAAAAGCCTGGTCTCAAGGAATAACAAACTGCTACTTCTTTTAAAGTCCTGAAATTACTTCATTTGTTCAAGAAACAATTTGAGACCCATTTCTAACAAATAATCTAAATCAAAAAATTGTTTGATGTGGTGGCAGGCAGGTTTACTGCCATCTTAAGATATTAAAATAATCTTGAAGGAGAATATTAGATGAACTTTGGGATGGAGGAGTACACAGAAGAGCCCTAAATAGGATTTAACAATTGGGAAGCAGAAATTCAACATAACCCTTCACCCCTAGACCACACAAATTTGACTATACTCTTAGTGGCCACCACTTACCAGCACTCCCTGTTTGCCAACGCAAGAACATGGTTTCGTTGTTTCCCAAGAGATCTTCTGTACGCGACATATCAGTGAAGGAAAAAAAAACTGTAAGACACATTGTTACTTCATGTATCCTAAGCTATTTATGCTCTCTTAAAGACCAATTGACATAACTGGACAAATAAAAATCAACAAGTCAAAGGTTCTGATAAGAGAACAAAATAAATGTTATAGAGGTCTCCTTCAAAGTCTCCATTCACATTTCTAAAGGCAGTTAAGGTTGAATTAAAAACATTTTTTAAAAGCAGGCAAAGCATTATAACCGCTTGACTGTCACTTAATGAATAAAGATAAAATCAGATGTCAAAGAAAATGGAACCACACTAATTCATCACAATGCCAGCCCATATTTTTAAACAAAATTCTTAGTCATGATTTTCCCATTATGTTGCAAATTGATTGCGTGAAACTTTTTTGCGCAAACTCCGTCTTCTGGTTGTCGGCTTTTCACAGGTGTGCTTAGTCACAGTTCGTAACCGTTTGACCAGAGGTGTTAAAGACTCGGCCATTTTTGATTCGGACACATCAGGATTAAAAATCACCCGGTCGGTGTTGGTCATTGACATGGCGTCTGAGAGTTCAGCCGAGGCTTGAAGACGTTCTGCTCTACACTGGAGATCCGGCATTTTCTGGAAACATGCAGAATACGTGAACAATGCAAGTTCAAGAAAACTGACAAGGTCATTTAGCCAACCTGAAAGACATAAACTTGAACTTTTCCGTGCCTCATAAATGCACAAGTTCACAAAACTTGTAATGGGATCAAACGTGCATCTCACCAAGTCCAAGCTCTCACCAGAGAACCTTATTATCAGACAACCTACAGATATCACACACAGACAAAGCTACAAATTGTCTGACCCTTTCTCGCTAACATGGAAGCTTTAAGGTAACTCAAAAAGGGAAATAGTCCGACTGTAGCGACAGTTGCCGCATCACCAACATGCACACACCGACTAACCAAAGTTGCTGTCTGTTCATTATCTCACGCTGCATGAATCAACTGGGTTGTCCTTTTAATAGGGCATCTGGGTGGTAAGATGTTGTGTCGGTCTCAGCGGGTTTGTTTATCATAAATGTGGCTTGTGCAATCCCAATTTAAGGATGTTTACCCTTGATCTTACCCCTTTGGAGCCCCATGCAGAATAGGTCAAGTTAGCAATGGTGAATCTTCCCAAAGAAGCAATCAAAGAACTCCAATTGATCCATAGAATTATGATGTGAAATTAACAATGCAAATTCGTAACTTTAGGAAAACGACACGGAACAAAGGGATCCACCTTGAAACAGGAGTGAACACATTAATTATCAAAAACGGAATGCATGTGGACTTAACATAATCGTTGTGTTTCATAATACTCCAAATGCAAACACTTTAATAACCAGTTGACACTTATAAACATATCTTTCACTACCAAGATGCTAATTATATACCTAGAAACATGATATTTTTCAATATCAAGAATACTTTAAATATCAAGGTGCTTATTATACTGATGGAAATGTCTTTCAATATCAAGATGCTTATTATATACTTATAAAGATGTCTTTCAATATCAACAGTTGTGTGACTAAAGTTGCCGCTAGGTTTAGAGGCAGTCTGGGTGATATTTAAACTAGTGCAACTTGATCTACCTGTGACAACTTATGCCACATTTTTGGGGCAGGATAATGCGTTCTAGGGTGAATTGTACCATGTCTAATCCCTGTTTGGCAGCAAACTTGGGGCAAGGTGGAAGTAATTACATGCATCAGCTGCATTACATACAGACGGGTCTTCTTTTTTGCGCTGTATACGTATCAGCTGTTCATTGTCAGCAACAACTTCTGCCTTCCACTAGTTACCAGATATGATGTGTGGACGCTTCACTTAAAGTGGGGCTATGTTGCACTAGTGCAAGTTTTTCTAGGGTAACTTTGTCTGTGTGTGGACGGGACTTAAGAGCAGGGTTCACACAAAACTATTTTCACTGACCTTGCGAGTCAATTTCAAAAGGCCTATTGTTTATGAAAGACACCCAAGATTTACAACTACATGCAAAATTCCAAGCCACTATGCGGACTAACTACTCCCTCCAAGCCACTATGCGGAGTAACTACCCCCTCCAAGCCACTATGCGGAGTAACTACCCAGGGCTCGACATAACGAGCTGCAGGTCGCATTTGCGACCTGAAATTTGGAAATGCGAGCTAAGATTTTTGTCAGCTCGTATCAAGTCGCAAAATGCGACCTGGAATTTCCAACGAATGCGAGCTTAGTTTTTACACTTCTCAGCAGATACCTGGCAAATACAAAGCAGCTCTTGTTAATCCGACCGTTATTTGGTTGTTGCCAAATCCGAGTTCAAAAGAACACTAACCGAGAACAGCCCTCCCGATGACTTGTAGGCAAGTCGCGTGAACTTGGGATATGCAGAATCGATATTTGTCGCGTTTCATTGGCTAACACTTTCGGCCACTTTTGCAAATTCCCGGATTCACCGAAGAAAGTTTCGGGCCACTGCTTAACACGTGATAAAACTTCAAAAACAAAGGTGTTTCTATTAATTCTTAAGCGATCAACTTACCAAACTTTGTGGTGGACAAAAATTTTATTTTTCACATAAGATGTCCTTATTACATGTACCAAATATCCACAATATCCCTGATATCGCACTGCGGCACCGTTAGCGCGCAAGCGGTCCCGGCAGACAATCGTGACTTAGACTGAGATGTGCTTCTCCTTTTTATCGTATTAAGACAGCAAAAGTGAAAATGACAACCTTATTAATCGCCAAACGACGGTCGCGTCTTTACTTTCAGTTGCCAAGAAATTCTCAAACCCTTTACTTGTTTCTGGGGTTAAGTGCGCGAAATATGACTTGTCTTTCACACGTACGTTGTTGCCAACGTAAAGAATAAGACTACTCCAGCGATTCAAGTGCGTGAACTCACGCGTGCGCACCACTTCAAAGAACAGCGACAGTCCTAAATGAAAGAGTATACCGGCTTGGCTCTGGTTTATTTGAAAATGAACTCAGATTCCCAGCGGTTATAAAAGACCCGATGTCCCAGGACCGATATAACCCAGAACTGACGTTTTCCTGTTCCGATGTTCCCTGAGGTCGATGTTCTGTAAACCCTGTATTCTATGCCTGTAGCCAGCTATTGCAGCTAAACTGGCACTACATGCGAAATTGTGGTTCAAGTTAGTGAACTTTTCATTCTTCTCTTTATACACCCCCCGGCAACTTTTCGCTCCCCGAACCACCGTCGCCGTAAAATGTTCAGACTCCTATAGAAACAACCTTGTTCCGGCTGAAGCGGGCAGTTAAAAACAAAATCTATCCGGGTGGCTAAAAAAGGTACAATGTAGGTGGTAACGATATCCAGAAAGTCACACCTACTAGATGGAGTTTGCCTCGCAAAATCGTATTATTATAACGTTTCTTACCATTGCAGCATTTTAATATCTTATTACCGTAAACACTGAGGTTAACGTCTATGCTCACGCACAAGCCTACTCCCTACCTTTAAAGTGTTTCATAATAAGCGCTCACTGATCTATAAAAAGTACCCCCTTAAATTTTGAGAATTTCCAATTAAGCGCCCACAGTTCAAGCTAGCGCCCATCATAGCGCACTACAAACGACCGCGTGTGGTTTAAAATTGACACGCAACTTATATGGTGTGTCACTTTCATTTTACACAACTTCAGTTTTCAAAAACGTCTTTTCACAATATGTAAAAACCAAATCCCGGCTTTGTTTTATACCTCGGAAAGAAAGTTACCACTAGTGACATGCGTGTCGTTTTGTGACTGACCTACTTTTTCCGTACTTGGAAGGTATTGAAGAGCAAACTCGCCACTACCCGAGTTACATGTAGTTTGAATCTTTAACGACTTTGATGACAGCCAGTAGCAGGCCAGATCTAACAAAATCCCAGATACTTTTTCAACGGGCATTTTCTCCCTTTTCACATCGCAAATTTAGCTACTCGAATGCACAAGTCAGTTAGAGAGCACTGATTCAACTTTCACGTCGGCAACTTGCCTTGCGCTCTAGTCTTTCAATGGCGGTCGTGAAGAACAGTAAGGCCGTACCTGCATGAATGAAGTCAATTTTGAGATCCGAAATTAGTGAGTATTTAACGCTGCAGGTAGGAGCATAATCTAAACATTTTCTCGATGATCTAAAAAATCTTATTTTGGCGCGTAAAAATGGCGGGAAAATTTTGCGACCTGGCATTTACGAATGCGAGCTGGATTTTGAAAATGCGACCTGGGATTTTGGCTAGGTCGCAAAATGCGACCTGGCGATTTTAATAGCGTCGAGCCCTGCTACCCCCTCCAAGCCACTATGCAGACTAACTACTCCCTCCAAGCTCAAAATGACCGACTCATGCAAGCTCAACTGTATGATTAATTAGCTTCGCAAATCTTACCGACATTAACTGTTTCAGAGTCTTTGACAAGGCCCTTGTTTGTTCAGTTGTAACACTCCAGTCTGCTGATGTAACCGCCTCATGCATGCCCTCACTCTCTACAGGCTTCACTCCCACGTTTCGCTATAGGCAGTCAACAGCAGGCATTAGTAGGCAATGAGTCACTAATTTACACAAACACACGTCCAAATAAAATGTCTTTAACAGTTGACCTGTTTTAAGCATTGTATAAAAGGTAGCTGGGGAATTTTGACAAAATTTGTCTCAAATTGTAAAAGTCTTGGCAAAAACTTGAGAAACCACAACCAAAAAAATTGAAAATTAGCCCATTTGTTAAAAAATTCTAACACTTTTAGATGTAAAGAGATTTTGTTGGTTGTTGTCATTTCAAGTCAGTATTTATCACACCAATTGATACCAACTGTGACAAAATTTGTCAAACACACCCTGGTGGAAATGTCCAAAAAACTTTGTTCAGTTTTACCTTCTTGTGAATCATTTTTATATTGATGAAAAAAATCATTTCTCTCAAATGGTCAAAAATGCTACTCGAAAACCACTTGATTGTTATGCAAGCAACATTTTAAAAAACTAAGATAATTGAACTGGAAAAGTCTGAAAATGTGCGCTTAAATTTGCAATCTTCAGCAGTAAAAAAATATTACCAAAATCCAAAAATTATTTCTAAAGTATGCAGACTGACAGTGGCACAAAAAATGGGACTATTCTCTTAAGGAGAGACAAATTTCGAAAACCAGCTTGATGCTTTTCATTCAGGGAAGAAGACTGGTTCTCAAAAAGCACAACCCCAGTAAGTGACTATAACCAGAAAATTATTCACAAAAATATATTTGAATTCACTTAGAGAACAATAATAATCATATCATTCTACATATCTAATACATAATCTACATACATCAGGAAAGAGAGAATTCTTGAAGACATCATCTTACCAAATAGTCAAAATCAGCATCTAAATATCATTCTACATATCTAATACATAATCTACATACATCAGGAAAGAGAGAATTCTTGAAGACATCATCTTACCAAATAGTCAAAATCAGCATCTAAATGATTGATTAAGTGATGTTTACACAGTCTCGGGTGGGTCTTGCGTTTTCTCGTAGTCTTTATCAATGTGTCGTTCAAACTACCCAACAGCACCTCATTGACGTACTTCTTCCGTTCCACGTCGACAGGTTCATATTCTGAAAGATATACATAGTTTAAAATTAAATAAAGCAACTGCTTTTTTCTTGTTCCAAAAACCAAGTGACTGTCAGATCAAACGAGGCCAAAAATGCAGTCAATTCTGACATGTATCCCCAAGCTGCATACTGAGAGAAAAAGTGCCTGCCTGCATCGATTTCTGCGAAGGTCAAATTTTCATTCATAAACCATGCAAACATATACAAGCAAGGTTTTAAGTTTATTTAGGAACCTTGGCAAATCTTCAAATTTGTTTCACTTAAGAACACGATATCTCAGAAATGGCCGATAGGAATCTTATGGAACTTTATGCACTGTTCTCCAAAAGCAATTAAAAATCATTTCCAAATAATTCACATCCGTAAGAGGGGCTATGCCGCTTTTGGAAAAAAAGCGTTAAAAGTCGCATCAAACAAAAACAAAAGAATAATTTAAAAATTGAAGCAGTGTTTTTGACGTTTCATTTAGAACACTTTTATTGAACAAAATGTGGTCATGTTATTAATGTGGTCATGTTATTCATGCCGTCTGTTATGGATCAAGTAACTATATTTTTTGCTAAATTTTTCCAAAAAAGACATGATCAAGTAACCCAATCACTTTCAGGTCAGTATAAAGTCAAAATTCTGGTTTTTCTTCTCTCAGAAATTATACACTCTTACTGAACGAAATTTTATAGCTTTGTAAATATTTGGCTGAATGCACCGGCTAGTCGATGAGGTCCTACATGACCATAATATGCATTGGCTTGTCAATTCAGTCAAAATCAGCCCATGACTGACTGTTACTCACAACCTCGCACGCACGAGTGTCGCTACCTGGAAATGCTAGGCAGAAATCAACAATGTGAACCAGCTTCTGTAAATTCTGGTCTGGAGCAATTTTGAAGAATGTATAACTTTTTAGGTCAAAAGAACCAAAAGGCAGCTTGATTTAATCCATACCTGAAGTTGCATTTAACTCATTATCACTGTTTGTCGACCAATTTTCACCATCAATATTGATGTGATTTTGAAGGACCCCGGTGAATATCTGTGAAAGAAAAGTAAAGTTGAACATCTAAAGCATTCACATCTGGTGAAATGTAGCAACAGGCTTTGGGTGCACAGACAGAATGCTTACATATAGCACCAGTCAGTATGTGTACATACTGTCTGACACATTTGCATCATGGAGAGAGGGATAGGTGGTCTCATTCCCGGTTCCCAGGTTTTTTGGTCCATTTTCCCCAGTTCCCGGTGTCATTTTGACCCCAGTCTCAATACATCGCTGTTCAAATTGAATGACAAACTCCCTGTTTTGCAATAGGCTTTGCTTGCTCAAACCTGAAGTTTTATTTCCAACAAGCATAACTGAAATCTGCCATGTTAACCAATTAGCCCCCTTGAAATTAGAGTTTGCGTTTGTTTTGGAAATTCCATCACCAATTCACCACAAGTACATTATAATGGGATCATGGAAAGCTAAGGCTACAGAAGTTTGTGCAATACCAGTCCGAGGGAAGTGTATGCAGATTTTATTTGGATTTGGGAATTGGAACAGTTAAAGTTGGGAGCCTAAGGTCGGGAAAGTTTTAGTGACCAACCTTTGTTTCTTATATGGTTATGAGTCATCTGGAAATTAGTCGCACTGTGGTTTAATCAGTGTGAAGTATAATTTGCCAAAAAGATTTTGGCATATGGAAGGCCTATGGTATTGGCACCGTCTCTACTAGGGCCAGTTGAGACGATGGTACTATCTAGAAAGATCCCATACTCGTAAACAGTGACCCCCGTCTCTAGCTGGCATTAGACATGGTGAAGCTCCAATAGGCATTTCATATGCCAGAACCTTTTCGGCAAATTATGCCTCACACTGATTAAAACATCAAAGTCACGTTGGTATTTAAGTAACTTTTGCACTTAGAGGGACAGCTTTCAACTTCAACAAATAATCCCATTATCAAACTTTTTCTTCGAGCAGTCCTTCGTTCAGTTCCCAAAATCGGGCTATTTTTAAGGCCTCCTAAGCCTTGGTGCCCCTCTAATCTATGCCCAAAAGGTACGTATGCTATAACACAGTGACTTGATGTTTTATTCAGCTTCCGCCGTATGAAGTGCCTATATGAGCTTCACCATCTCTAATGCTAGCCACAGGCATCCTCAGCTTCTGATCGACCCCAATACACTGAAAAACTATATGGTATGACATTTCGGACTAGAAATTCCACAGGTGCTTCACTTCAGATGTCCATAACAAACACAAAACTCAATAAATTTTCAAAACACAGAGGTTCAAAAAACCATGAGGAATTGTTCTTTCTCCCAGTACCATTTACAGTGTCCACCTCCACCGAGTTCCCAACAAATTAGCAGTCAAAGCACAAAAATCTTCCCAAAAAAGTTGCTGCATACCAGCAATATGCTAAACGGAAATTGCTGGTTTGTCACAGGTCACGACATCAATAACACCACACTTAGCCAGACCATTTCGTAACCTTCCGTGGTGAACCGGCAATTGCTGTCGATTCGTAACTCATCGGATTATTCCACACCCTACTTGACCTTGTGAAGTATATTGCTAGTATGCAGCAACGTTTTTTTGAGATTTTTGTGATTTGACCGTGAATTTTTTGCGAACTTGGTGAAGCAGGACACTGTAAATGATATTGCTATAGGCAGAANGCTGCAGAGCGGTAGTATTTGTCGCCGCGCTTAACAATAACACGAGCCGCCATTGAAAATCAGACCACCCTTTACCCAGATGCCCCGGCAATGTTGACAATTTACGTTCCTCCGAAACATAAAGACTTCCGCTTTCCGAGGTGAACGTCGTCTGCAACGCCGCGGTAAGAAAGGAATTTGCCGCGGAAATTTCATATCAAATCCAATTTTTTTACGCGGAAATATTATAAAAAAAGCGGAAAGCACATTTCAAAAAAGCGGAAATCCGCGTTTCCGCGGAAAATTCCAAGCCCTGTTTCAAAACACAGAGGTTCAAAAAACCATGAGGAATTGTTCTTTCTCCCAATACCATTTACAGTGTCCAGCTCCACCGAGTTCGCAACAAATTAGCAGTCAAAGCACAAAAATCTTCCCAAAAAAGTTGCTGCATACCAGCAATATGCTACACGGAAATTGCTGGTTTGTCACAGAAGGTCACGACATCAATAACTCCACACTTAGCCAGACCATTTCGTAACCTTCCGTGGTGAACCGGCAATTGCTGTCGATTCGTAACTCATCGGATTATTCAGCACCCTACTTGACCTTGTGAAGTATATTGCTAGTACATGCAGCAACGTTTTGAGATTTTTGTGATTTGACCGTGAATTTTTTGCAAACTTAGTGAAGCAGGACACTGTAAATGATATTGCTATTGGCAGAAAGAACAATTCCTCAGTCATGGAGTCATGACTCATGGTTTGTTGAACCCGTTTTGTGTAAATTTATAGTTTTGTGTTTGCTATGCCTATGGACGGCTGAAGTGAAGCACCCGTGAAATTTCTAGTCCGGAGTGTCATACCTTGTAGTATATAATTTTGTACAGTGTATTGAGGACGATCAGAAGCTGAGGACGCCTGTGCTGCCAGCTAGAGACGGTAGTCACTCACTGCTCGGAGCGGAGGTCGGTCTTGGCCAAGACTGGTCCTGAGTACTGACTGCAACTAAAATATACCTCTTTAAATCTGTCCTTGCATGCTTTTATCTGCTCGTCCGTCCAGTCAGCACTCTGACTTATAACTCTGTGTGCTTCTAGTTCGATTAAATCTTTGATTTTATTTATAGAACGTCGGCTGCAGCAAGAAACCTTGTTATCAATAACCTGCGAACTGTCAACGGACGCCATTTGTATCGCCGCGTTTCCTGTGACGTCATTTTTAGCACCATCTATCGGCTTACCGTAGAGATTTCTTCTACCGTATTACCAAGGAGTGTACCACACTCCTTGGTATTACCCAGAATATATGAACATGATCTGAGTGCCAAGTATAAGACCATACCGTTATTTTGCGTATCAGGCCGGTTCTCATTTTTGCCAATCACAGTCAGGACCAAAATGTTGAATAATCAGTGGCGGATCTAGGATAAGCATTTGGGCGCAAACCACGCATCAATTGTAGATGCGCAAAGTACCGAATGGGGGGAGGTCGGGAGGGGGTTTGCCCCCCTTTCGCCCAAGAAATTTTTCTGTTTTTCCTCTAAATATCAAGCATTTTCCTTGATTCCTGAAGTATTATCCCAAAGGCAAAAAAAACGGAAAACGTGTCAAAAGGAAAACTGCAAGTTACCAGAGATTCGAACTCACAACCTGACGATTTCCAAAGCAATCGCGTCATTAATGCCAACACAAAAAACGGATTTGGTCTTTTGAGAAATTGAAAACATTGCACAAAATATAAAAAGTGTAATAAGCATTACAAAAACGGAAGTAGATTTCGCGCGCAAACGTTATGGACCATAAACAAGTAGGTCTCTTATTACCAAGTTAGGAGAGAAATCGTGGTGGTGCGGTGGTAAAGCACACGCTCTCTATCCGCCAGGGCGTGAGATCGACTCTGTGATAACTGCAGTTAGTTTTTCATACTTGACACGTTCTCAAACCCCCCTCCCGACTAACCCCCATTTGGTGCTATGCGAATCTAAGCGTGCTTTACACAAAATGTTTTCAGACAAAATGTTGGGCCCCTCCTTGTGATATCCTAGATCCGCCACTGGATGGATGAAGAAAATGTGAATTTGTTATGTTGTGCGAAGCTGTGAACGGACTGAAATTGGAACTCGACTCGGTCTAGGCCTGAATAGGCCTTCCGCAGGCATACAGGGGCGTTAGTATATCCACATAAAAAGTTACTCAGTTCAAAATACAGCAAATAAAGAAACATGCTCAGTCTCGCGCTAACCTTTGCCTCATACTCACGTGACTCAGTTGAAATACTTCATGTCGTTATCGCGCGCGCATTCAAAGTTAACAGAAACCAAAAAGTGGAGTTGGAATTCTTCGCCAAAGTAACATGAATTCCCGTAGCTATGCTTCATCGAAGATGTGTTTAGAAGCAGAAAGGATCACTGAAGAATTTAAGCGCCTTTTTTGGTGTAGAATGTATTTTTGACGAGGTGAAAACTTAATAAGTGAGCGGATTTCGCCTACTGCCCGTCTAAAATCACACAGGACGAAATTAGTACAGAACGCGATGGAATGTATTGTAGAGCAAATCTGACTTTCATTTGCCATAACAGCAATGCTTGTTTGGCATTTTTCAAACTAAAAGATTAAAAATTCGAAGTAAACAACAGAATACAATCTGTTACCGTATTGGGCAAATGGCCAAACGACAAGCTTTTGCCCCACTTCCGGTGACGTTACAGTTAAGTCTCACATAATCTCGTGTTATTGCTATAAACTCCCAGAAGGACTATTTAATCCTGCCCAGCTTGTGGGGCAGGGGGATCGGGGCGCAACTCGGGCACTCGAGATAGGGAAATCCTTTCCTAGCCACCTGACATTCCGCCTTGTTGTAATTTAGCTGCCAAAAACGAAAATCGTAAACTGAGTAGATAAGCCAAATACGGTGGTAAATTGAATGGAAAGAAAGGCCAACGGGTCAACGGTCTGCGTAAAAGGTTTTCTCACCCTGTAAAATCTTGATTAAGGCGAAGTTAATTCAAAACAAGTAACCGTCGGCGCGCGCCGTTACCCTTCGTCCTTCGGAATCTGTCTCAGTTCATTTTCTCAGGTTACGACCAGACAACACCACACTTCAGCTGCAATCCGCGGATTCTAATAAAGGAATTAGGCCTTAATTTTACTGTTTTTTAATGTTTCTAAGTATAATACGGCTTGTTTTCTGTTCTCAACAAAAACATACAAAATTAAACAGGTCAAGGAAAACCAATCCTCGAAATTTGCAAACGGTGCACTCGTCCATTCAAAATAGCAGTCAATTGACACAACAATGACGGTTTCTCGCGAGTGCATCGTAAGTCATGGCCACCTGTTGGTCTTGGATCTGCGTGTAGAACTCGAAATGTGTTTAAAGTGACGGAGCGACATACAGCTTCAGTCTTCACAATGGCACGTTCTGGCAGTCAGAACGATGTGACTGAGATTTTTCATTAGTTTAACTTACGGTGCGTAGGCGCTACGTTCAAATGCCAAAAGGTGGTTGGCTGCGCCTACGTGCACCTATACGGCCCAGTACAGCACTGTACTCGTGACTTAGTGAAAGTGGACATAGCTCGTGACTGCTGGAAGACCGTGTTGCACGCTTTCTTGGAGACATTGGTTTTTCGAGATTATTGTAAGAGCGGACTACAAGGACACGCGGCTTTGGGATTTTGTGTACCCGGATCGAGGGCCGGATAATTCGTGTCGATGTATCACGAACAAAGATCAGTGGCTTAATAATTTGGCATTAATCGTCAAGCTGGGGTCCAGTAACTTTAACTTGTGGTTTTATGTGTATTTCGTAATTGCCCTTGTTCTTGTTTTGTATTGATTTATTTCGTTTTGCCAGGAAGACATTAGCATGGTTTGGCACGTTAGGCTTTACAACAAATGTCGGTCTGACTGCAGCGTTAAAGTGAAACCGTGGCGACCAGCCAGCATAAGCGTGCAACTGGGGGCGGGTAATCGCGAAACATCTAGAAGAATTGTGCCAACCATCTTCAATGCTTCATTTACCGTTTGGGAGCCCTGACTTGGACATTTCAGTTGTGAGGGGTAAGAATCTTTTTCCAGCATCGTGTGTCCTTTAATCATGTGTCATGGTCATTTGCTTCACCGATGTCCTGTTGAGTGTAGAACATTGTTCCGAGGATACGAAAGGGACGTAGTAAACAGTGTTAATAACTAAGTGTCATGTATTTAATCAATTTTGCAAACCAGCATGGATCGTATAAACGTCCATGGAAACGTACGTGTTTCAAGTTGTTCGCATATATTTCCAAAAAGTCCGAAATTTCTTGCTATGCACAGACTTTTGCAAATTGTTTGAGTTTTTGAAGTTCAAAAACACAGTATCTTTCAAGAAGTAAACCATTCTGTGACAACCGTGACTCAAAAAATTGTGAGTGGTAGCTTGAAGCTTGACCCAAAAAACGTTTGAATGATAAATCATGGCTCAAATTCTACCGAGTGGTAAATTCAGTAGTGACTCAAAAATTTATTGAGTGCTAAATTCAGCCGTGGATCAAAAATTATTGAGTGCCACCTTAAATACTTTAAAATCATCTAGTTTTTTAGCGAGTGGGGGTTAGCCCCGCTACATGGTAAAGCGTCGGACTATAACCGCTGAGCGGCTCGTGGGTTCGAATCCGTCTTGGGGCTGATCTCAAAAATTCCACTTTCATCGCTTTCTGAGTTTGACGCGTAAACCAGATATTAGCAGTCTAAGCATAACAAGGACTTTTCGATTTCGGCCAAATTTCAGTGAATTAATAGCATTGTTATCGTTGTTGTATTGTGGTTTTCCGTTCCACATTTCGCTATAAGGATGTTTTTCTTCATATTTCCTCCCATAGTGTGTTTTGATTACAGAAAACGTTTAAAAGTACCTTGTAGGTCAAAATTGTACTAGCGCATATGATTCTTATAAATATCCAGTTTTCTAATTTTGGATATAAATGCATTTTAAATAGTTTTCCTGTTGAAAATGATTATAGCCCTTACACGAACTCTGCCGGATAGATCAACTAATTGAAATGTTACAAAGTAAATTAGTTGAAGCTTTGTTTAATGAATGGACATTATCGACAAGAAAAGTAATTTTCTGACATCAGCCGCTGCGCGGAATCGCCACCAAGAATCCTAGCGATCGTAGTCCGAGTCATCGGTCTTCTAATAAATCGTAGCCAGCGTATTTAGTGGTCGCCGGTGGTCTTGATTTAATCTGTCTGGCAGACAACTGCTGTAATAGCGATTTTTTAAAACAAGCGCAAAAACACAACTTCAAAAAGTCAATCTTATTGAATAAAAATCCCCCCAAAAATACGATTTTAGGCCGTTAAACTGATACTGTTCCTTTAAAACGAACGTCGTAAACTAAAACGTATTTTCCAGTTGTTGTAGAGAATGTTATCAAAGTATTGTCAGAAGAATCGTGGGCTGGACACGTGGTGATATTTCTGTCATATTTTTAAATCTTGGACTATTATAATTATTCATTATAGGGCAAAATGAATTAATATGGTCATGGAGTTACATGTAGATGTATAGAGCAAGTCAAAATTACTATATTTCGAACTTGGAGCAGACGAACTTTAACTCAGATGTAAAATTTCTGCGCGTGATCATAGAAAATGAAACCTAATAAAAAACATTAACTTCCTGATCGCCATCATCAGGAAACTCAAGGAATGAATATCCAGCTAGATGCTTGTTTGCAAAGTCTTTTCACAAACAAAAGAAAAAGTGATTGTTAAAAAAACAAAGCGTTACATTTTGGTGAAACGTATCGTTAATGACTGAGGTCCTTGTCTGTGATCAACGAAGGTTATCGAATTATGTAATGCGGTAAGTTTAGTTCTTCATGCCCTTGAGTGATATATGAACCACGACGGCGACGTAATTTTTGAGACCATAACCTACTTTTTAGCAAAAAGGACAGAAAGTAAGTCAAAAAGCTCGAGGCANAAACCTAATAAAAAACATTAACTTCCTGATCGCCATCATCAGGAAACTCAAGGAATGAATATCCAGCTAGATGCTAGTTTGCGAAGTCTTTTCACAAACAAAAGAAAAAAGCGATTGTTAAAAAAACAAAGCGTTACATTTTCGTGAAACGTATCGTTAATGACTGAGGTCCTTGTCTGTGATCAACGAAGGTTATCGAATTATGTAATGCGGTAAGTTTAGTTCTTCACTATGCCCTTGAGTGATATATGAACCACGACGGCGACGTAATTTTTGAGACCATAACCTACTTTTTAGCAAAAAGGACAGAAAGTAAGTCAAAAAGCTCGAGGCAGTAATGTTGCATTGATTTCAGCAATTCTGTCAGTATTAGCAGCAGAAATAAACTTCCATGTTGGTAGAGTTAAGATGCACTGTTGTGACTTAATTATCGTTATGTTGTTGAAATGGCAGTGCTCGTTCGAAATCTTTGTTTAAGTGCTTATAAAATGGCAACACATATTTTGCTGCTGTTTAATAACTTGAATTACCAAAGTGCCGTGGAAAACCGTCATGAAACAAAATAATGGTTTTCAAAGATGGCGCTACATAGGTCATTAACAGTGCTGCGTTCCATAGACGTACGATTCTCGTGAAAATGAAATATCGCGAGACCACGCAAAGCAGCACTAGTAAGAGGCGAGTTTTTCGCAAATATGCACGGAATGTCACTACTTCTTAAGAACCATGGGAAAATGGCGCGATGAGGTACACCAGTGTAATGTCAAATTGTGGAATAAAACTTATCACTGTTTTCTTTCCATTAGCTAAGATTTCTCTCTGCAAGTACTGCGCAATATGCTTTGAGCTTACGGAAAGTGTGACTCCCAATGAAACACTGTGTGTTTGATAGGCTGAATAGCTGTTTTCGTGATTTGATTTTTTACCTGTTTTTGGCATCATTCAATGCTCAAGTCATGGGCAAATTGGTCTGTGTATTAGTTTATTCCAGGCTCTTGTCAAATTAGGCAGACGAAATATGTTCAAGGACATCATGGTTTTCGTTATTTGATTCTCTTGCAACCCGGAACCGAGAGGTTGGAACAACGTGCACGGTTCCAGTTTCCGGTGATCTCATTGATTCCCTTACTGTTCGACAGGGTCGCTAGGTGTAGCCCACTAGCCAGGTTCATCTTTTGCTTTGACACTATTGTTTAACTGTAAGAAATTGGTCAGCTATTCTGTAGCAGTTTCTAGTCTTGTAAAAGAAGCAAATCGTTTATAGCGTCCCGCTGTATTAATGTCAAACTGAGCATCATTGCTATAAATATTGAACTTCGAAACAGTGATTCCAGACGTCGCACCGGCCGTAGGCAAGACAAGCTAGCGAAATCAGGGTAAGATCACGCAAAACTTCGCGAGATATCGCCATATATGAAAAGCTCATTCATGGTCTCGACATCACACGCGCTTCCTTCGGCACAAGATTCTTGCATCTACGGAACTCGCCTGGATATAGGTTCCAGAACCAATGTGACCTCGAATATTCACTGCAGGTTGCAGGTTTCGTGCTATAATATAGCAGATAAATAGTACACTTCTTGTTTGAATGAACTGGAACGTAAATAAAGTATGCCAAATTGACCAAAAAGGCATTCAAAAAAGTAATATTCTTACGGCTAATTCTGCCCATTTGCTAGTACATTTCCTCCTTCAGTATGTGAACACCTCAAGTTTCAAGGGGCATTTAATTGGCAGATCGCGTGTTAGACACTTTTCTCCCACTCCACCCTAAAACTCCTAGTTTTTCCCCTGTTCAATGTCTCATAGTGTTACAATATTGGGGCTATGTTCCACGTGCTTTTCATACACTTGCGACCTCAGCCATCCTAGTTCGATGACATGCTATCAAAGCTATAAGTCATGTGATAAAGGCAGCGACCTCTAAGACCAGTTTTAAAGAATGACTGGAAGCCAAAACGCCGGGGAATCAGCGATTTCTAATCAAATCATGAAACATAAGGAGTTTTGCTGTTTTATAACTCTGTTCAAAATATTTCAAGCAATAGATATATTCTTAACCTACAACAATCGAAAAAGTGGGCCATAGATGGATTAAATCTTCCTAAATGTTAAAATTAGCAACAAGGACGTCATTCACTGCGCAGTGTAGAAAGTGAGGTGGCATGATCGAACTTTACGTCCTGGTCAGCTTCACCAGACGAGTGCTATTGGTCGCCTAACTTATTCATTGTGCATACGCCTATTATTCGTGATTGGATTATTAAGACATGTTTATTTTAAAGTTTTCAAATTAATGAAGCAAAAATAATTGACACCACGTGCTCCTATTTAAGCCCCGTGTGTATAAATCTGAAGTTTTAAGTTGGCTTTTTATTCACTCGTGTTTGTTTACCCGGAGAATATCGAGGAAGACGCCGAGAATGTTTTGCTCCGTCTTAGTGCTCAGTCTGTTTAGCAGTTTGGTCACGCCAATGCCTCACCACGTTCAGAAGAGAAAGACCGGTATGTCCCAAGGACACATTCACAGCCACCTAAATCAACTACAAACAAACGTTCTCAACAAAATCACTTCGCATGATAACAGCCAATTGACTCGGCTCAACTCCGTTCGCCAAAGTCTCATCGATCGACTCAGCGGCATACAGACGAAACTCGGGAAATTGGAAGAAAACAACCCTGCAAAAAGAGTGTCGGCGAAAATGGACAAACTCCTGGAGCTGTGGGACGCGCATTTCTGCCCCAGTGGGTTTTTGAAACACAACACCTCCTGTTATCTTTTGGTAGACCAGCCTAAGACCCGAGATGATGCGGAAAGCCATTGTGGGATGTTCGGGGCGCATCTCCTGACAGTAGAGTCGGAAGTGGAGCTTGAGTTTCTGATGCAGATGGTGGCGGACTCAAAATCTGACAGCCGACTTGTTATTACTGACGGTGTGTGGAAACCGGAGCTGCGCTATTGGACTTGGCAGTACACAAGAGAGTTTGCACCCAGCGTGATATTTCCACAGAGTAAGTCTATGATACTTTTAGAATTGTTTTGACATTGAAAAGATACTTCAATATTGAAGATCGACAAGTACGCCATTAAAGTTGCTGGACAAGAGTTTC
>NMRA01000369.1:3482-20657 GCA_002633005.1 Phoronis australis | reverse complement strand
ACTTCTTAAGGCTTGCCGTACAATGACCATGTATTATCCGCGAAGGTGCCAGTGGTGAAGATTTTAACGTTCAAGTTTAGCTGGTGCAGACAACAGTGACCACGTATTGGCTGCGAGAGCAGCATGCGCAGTGGTGAAGATGTTCACGTATTAGTTGGCGCAGACAAGTATTAATGTGACCCTGTCAATACGGCCTGGTTTCGATCGAGTTCATTGTGAAATTTCAAAACATCTGTTACAGTTTTCTATTTTATAGTTTCGTTTCGTTTTCTGGATGGGTGAGTGTGTAGGTTTGCATGTGCCTATGTCTTTTTGTTTATATCTCGCTCCAAACTGAGATTTGTCGAAAATGTATTTTCTTTTGTTCTCGGCTTACATTACTTCCGCCATTTGCATTGATAGGGGCGCCGTAAAAGTATTGTCGAACTCGCACTTCGGCTATGGCAACGGTAGACATCGAATGGATGACGTGGCATGCTCTGGCTCAGAGGCGTCGCTGGACAGGTGCAGGCATCTCGGTTGGGACCGGCACAACTGCGGCAACTCGGAAGCTGCTGGTGTCGTGTGTAAAGGTCAGCGACCAGGGGCGGGCCCAGGATTTTGAGTTGGGGGGCAGGGCAGAGAACCAGGATTTTACCCGTCAGACATTCGCACCCAAACTGCCAAATGGAATCTGGGAGAAATTTAGGGAGGCCATGGCTCCCTTGGCCCACCTGTAAATCCTCCCGACTGGCGACTGATAACAATGCCTGTTGTGTTACTATCTCATTCATATTTATGGTGGACGTTTGTCTCGACGATCAACAATGCGTCACAATCTAAAATGTTTCATGAGATGAAAAGGAGATCGGGGTTGACGAAAAAAAATCAGTTCTTATGACAACTATAGTGTCTGCAAAGCATACTGTGTCGTACGAAAAATAGTAATTACAATTGACAGTAAAATATCTATCCCTCGAAAGACTGGCCCAATGCATTGATAAGTAGTATAAACTAACTGAACGGTTGTGTCCCTGAATGTTTAGACCTTTTGAAAACAAATTTGCCAGGGTGAACCTTCCCCTTAAAATAACGACGTAATGAACTCCAGTCCTTGTTTCATCGCGGAGCATGAGCTGTCTTAAAGAACCAAAACAAAAGGTTCCAACCCAAACATAATGTCTAACAACAGTTTCCACGATGGGATTTTAGGGAACTTTAATACCTTTGGCCGACAGTCTTTTTTGCCATAGTAGTGTACATAGTCAATCAACCCATACTTTTGAAAGATTTTCCGACGTTCATTACGGCGTTTCCCCGTTGATCCTAACTTGTTCGATTCTAAGTCCAACCACAAGTTGCGAAGATGACCCCTGTAACTAATATCTTACACGACTGATTAACTCCAGTCTGCCATTTATGGTTGAGGTCCAGCTCTCTTTTGTTCGATAATTACTCTAATCTCCAACAAGATCCTATCTAGCCTGACAGGGTTGAGCTGTTAAAAACAAAAGTTAAGCTCTTACATATTTGAACATATACCAGTACCATTTCTCAATTCTTCATCAAATGCTGATCATGTTTAGTTTTTGAATTGCCAAAATCGCCCAACTAGTTAACCGAAGTTACGACAATCTATTCTTTCCGAACGTACCAATTCGCTCTAGGTTTGACTGTGTTCACACGTGGTCTCTAATAATCCTGGTAGATAAATTGGCCTGCCTGTTGTCGTACCAGACAAAAGACTGTGCTTCAGTGGCAGTTAACAAAGGAGCTAGATGTTATCATATCCTAACAACCCTCTACGTCTGGTAAAGTCACTGAACGGGAAAACGCCGTCATGGCGAAATCAATTAGTTTCATGTGAACAGAACACAAGAGGATGATATAACCGTAGGGTTTGGATCTGGTCAAATCGCATACTTTCAACCTTACTGTTACTGCAGTGGCGTCAGTGGAAATACGTTACGCTTTTTCAGCTCGTGTTTCGCACCCAGTTCGACTAGTAGGAGGAGGCGGACCCAATGAGGGTCGAGTGGAGATTTTTGATGATGGACGATGGGGAATTGTTTGTGATGATTATTGGGACATGCGAGATGCCAGTGTAGTGTGCAGACAGTTGGGATACCCGTGAGTACTAATCTGTGTAATTTGACTAAACTTGTTGATCAGTCGATTACCACTTCATAACAACGTTTATTGAGATAGGATTCTATTTTCGTTACCGAATCAAATCGCATGCAGGCAATGCCTATATGTGCACCATTTTCGATTTTTGCAATTTTAAGATTGATGGTATCGATGTTCTTGTTACTAACGCAACCACGGTTAGGAGTATTATGACGGCCATTGCTACCACAGCACCGCGTAGTGCGCATTGGAGAACCAAACATTCTTCGATTCCAGCGCTCGGTGCGCTTCCATTGTCTTTGCTGCCTAAGCTATAATTTCTGCTTGTCGCATTACTGCAACGGTTATTGAACGTTTAGGGTCGACAAAGTTACAGGCCGCAATGAAAGATATCTTTGCCGCTAATACCGCCCCCCCCCCCACCCCCACTGTTGTACTAATTGTAATTGAAATTCTTTTCTCACAAGCTCAGTGCAGTTCCAGTGTACACACAGATTATTGTGCCAAGGACGTACTTCAAGTTGTGTCTAGTCTTTCAAGACGTGAAAAATGTGACTTATGAGAAAAGAATAGAATTCGGATGTATAGAATAGCTGCTACTTAGCACACAGGTGCATGGTGGGAACACTGTGACATAATTCCCATTTGTATCTGACGTAAATCGAAATTATGTCCGACATCAACTCGAATTATGTCTGACATGAATAGAAATTGTGTCCTACATTTGTAATTATGTCTCACATGAATTAATTTATATCGGACATACGTCTCGAATAATATCGTTCATGAATCCTTAATGTCAGTCACAATTTTCTTCATATATTCAGACATGAATAACATTAATATCCTCCATTATTTTATTTATGTCTGCCATAAATACTGACATAAGTTGAGAATAGTCGATCCGTTCATTGATTCAGCGCGCAATGTTTCCAGCCCATCCAGTATTAACGAGTTGCATCATGAATAAACTCCTAACATACTTGTTCACATCATAATAATTTTTGTCTGACATGAATTTGATTTATGTCTGGAATAAATTTGATTTATGTCTGACTTTATGTCCGACATAATTTCGATTTATGCCTGACACGTCTTAAAAGACGCTCAATATTGAGCTGTATATTCAATGCTTTATTGTTCAAAACTGTTCGTTTCCTTGGAACATAATTTGACGTCAAAACGATCTGGCAGACGTTTTTTATATGTTTAACTTTTTAGTGGCTTTGCATGGGATTTTTAGCCTTTGATCTTTGTTATCAAATGAGTGACATTTCAACCGTCCAACAGAGGAGCGGTCATGGCTACGTCGAGGTCAAGATTTGGACACGGTAACGGACAGCATAAACTCGACGACGTAGGATGTTCCGGAACCGAAGCGACCCTTGACCAGTGTTCCCACATCGGTTGGAACAATCACAACTGTAATGATAGAGAATCTGCCGGAGTAGTGTGTAAGACTCCCAGTAAGAAATGGTTTTCTTATAAAACAATATTAAAATTTGTCTTGGGGTCTGTTTCTTGAAAGTGACGTAAGACAGACATTTGGTCTTACGCGCCCACATCACAATTGCTGAATAAAATTTTAACCAAATAATTATGAGCGCATTATAGTCTAAAAGCAATGTATAAATATTTTCTAAGTAACTAGCAGTTCTGTGTATATACTCACACACATTGCACTTTTGCTGAAGGGAGATTTAATTACTTTTCCGATATAGTTGTGAGGATGGTGATATCAAATTTGTGCCTTATGTTTTAAATCACCTGTGATGAAACAGACTCCAAAATTAGCTCTGTCACTTGCATGATAGTAGTGGTCTTCAGATTCTTTAAACTACCACATGCACGGACCCAGCCTAAAAAATGGAAGCTCGAATTTTTGAGAATGTGGACCTTTTACTAAAAAAACGAGGTACGTTCAGAGCTGTGAATTGTGTGTTCGCCGAACTTTGGTAGGTCCTGCCTTTTAATGGACTTTTTGTTTCTCTGAAGCGGGCCTTTTTGTCCACTTCGTCAAATGAGGGGCTCAAATGAGCCCCCAACCCCCCCCCCGGGTGCGCGCATGCTCCATCCTCTTGACGCCTTTCAATAGTATCGTTTTTGCGATACAATTTCACATTTTCGCTTGTTTGGGCAGTATGTATCGATTCTGCTGTGCTTCCCATGAACATGTTTCATCATTCGATGTACTTTTCTTCGCGAATAATTGGCAATGTCGGATTTTAAGGGGACAAACGTGCAATTGCCCGGGGCCTCCCTCCAAGAGAGGACACCGTGGCGGGCTTTTATTAAACGTTAATGTAACAAAAAAAAATGAAAATTCAACGCAAAATCAACATTTTCAAATTAGATAATCTCTTTGAAAAAGGAACTTCAGATTGAAATGTTTTATCAATTATTCAAAAATGCGTAGCTTTCAAAGCCATAACATGCACTTGTTATTGCTTTTGATGCCCGCTAGTATTTCATGCTTTTGCGTCTGAAAATACCCCCATGTGGGTCCCGTATACGCAAGAAACTCACAAAAACGCAGGTTCCGGTCTCCTCAGGTTTGTAGTTATTCTACTGCTGTTTTTGGGAGGATTTCAATAATAACGTTTGTGTGAATTGCTACAAATGTCAAGCTCCTTATATTTAACATATACACATGTAACAAGAGCAACGCGGAGCGTTGAAATGCGTCTACGAATGCATCGCAAATGGTGTGCTTTATGGGGTTGCTTATTTGTGTCATAAAATGGGCACTTGATTGCGCAAAAGATGCAATCCGTCCGAAAATGGGAACATGCCATTGCTTCTTTAACAGAAAGCTATACACCAAATTTCATTGAAATCCGCCACGGAACTTCAGAGAAAAGTGAAATTGCCATTAGGGGGTCACAGTGTTCATTGGATCCGCCTGAAAGTCGTCATTGTCTGTTGTTCGTTTCATATAAATACACTTACTAAATTCAATAAAGATCCTCCAGTGGGTTTAGGAGATACAGCTATGGGAACAAAACAAAACTACCACTAGGAGGCGCCAGAGTAGTCAAAGTCGTTATCATCATCATCAACCGTCCTCTTCACACTGAGAACATGTAAGCCAATTCTCAAAGCCATCCTTAGAATGATTTGGTTGATAGAGAGGTAGACACCAAAAAAACAGACTCGAAATCGGCAAAAATGGCCACTAGATGGCGCAAAGTACTTTGATTCCATCCAAAAACGGGAGGATAGCGTCATCTCATCATTAGATGCCCGTATTCAAAATTTTAAAACAGTAAAAATGGCCACTAGGTGGCGCAAACTACGTCGTATCCATTCGAAAAAGGAGGATGTTGTCGTTTCACTAATATATGCCTATATACCAAATTTCATGAAAATACCTTAAGGACCTTTGACGATACAGATCGAGGTAAACGTAAAAAAAAAATAAAATTGCCACTAGGAGGCACACCGGTTGTCAGATCCGTCCGAAAGTTCGCTCATGTCGTCCCATCTATGAAAGGAACATATGTGCAAAATTTCATGAGCATACGTCAATCGGATTTGGACATAGAGCAGCGGACGCCGGACGTCGCCCGGACGGACGGACGGACGGAGATAAATATGTGGGCGTATAAAAATGTAAATGGTTATCTAATAAAAATGTTAGGAAAGAGTATTTCCACTTGCGTTTGCCCTTCTGTATTTATAAAATTACCCATTTTCCACTCGTATTGTACTTGAAATAACACGTGAAACTGTCGATTTTCTCACAAAAATACCATTTTCCATTTACAAGCCTTTAATGAAGTGGCGTGTTTCATACTGTGGTACTTGCAGAAAAAAAAGAGAAAAATCGCATCCGAGTTCGCCTCGTTGATGGCAGAACTCCCAACGAAGGAAGAGTTGAGATATTTAATGCCGAGCACGGCGGTTGGGGTATCGTTTGTGACGATGTTTGGACTCTTAAGGAAGCAAATGTAGTCTGCAGGCAACTTGGATTCACGTAAGTGTAACATGTTCTGCTCTGTACTTAACACCGCAAAAGAAAAATATCTAAATTTGGCCGACTTCGGAATTCCACATCTCAAAAACGGCTACTGAATTGAATTCTTATAAAACTTTCAGAGACTATGCTTTACGCACTGTCCTCCAAAGCGTTGTAAGGAATTGCCTTTAAAAAGTTCAATTTTTGCATGAATGGCTATCAGAAATATGTCTTTTATGTTTTCGTGAAAAAAAATAAAACTTACATAAAACGAAAGCGAAAAGATATTTTAGAAACTTTAACAGCGTCTTTGAAATGTAATCTTGAACATTTACATCAAAATAGTAAGATTTGGTTAAATGTTAATACAAACGTATGTTTTGCCATCTATGTAATTTTCTTTTTTGCCAAATTTGAATAAAAAGTCGTGGTCACGTAACCCAATTAATAGTCAGATTTATAAAAAGTCAAAAATCAAATTCTACATGATGCCAGCTTTCAGACAATGTGTACTTTTACCGAGTTAGAATCTATAGTTTTGTAGATATTTTTGCTTAATACACACTTACCCATAAGGTCCTACATTACCGTAACCTGGGTTTTGACTATTAAAGGATATTGACGACCATTTAGTATTTCAGTCTAACTAAAACAAGGTTTTGTCAGACCACCAGAATCTTTAAAAACTTGATTCAAGCCGGATAAGAACGTTTACTGATCAGACGACTGGTGTAGTGAGAGCACGAGCGTTTCCAACCATTTTTTGGATTCGAAGGAGACTGAGGTTTGAGTGAACAATGCTTACATTGTTAATGACATTATAATGATCTAGAACGTGGCTCAAGAAATTGTAGTTACACTCACCAAAACATGGCTTATTATCCTTTTAAAAGAGTCTGTGGACTGATTGCCAACATGCTCGGAATTCTTTCGGCCTCGCACACTAGGCTATCATTCGTAGAAGAGTTTGAAAAAGACTGTCAATGCTATTGGACATGTGTGCAAAATCTGGGTCCCAAAAGACACAACAAATATCACAGACCTGTTCAGAGCTAATATTACTGAAGAATCTATCAAATTTCACAAGTGGGATGTTTCGTTTTACTTCAGGGCTAATGTTTTCGTTGGAAATTGCCAATAAAAAGTTGAAATGCAGTCACTTTCTTGAAACCTATGTATCAGTTCAAATTTCTGACAGGACGCACGGTCAAGTGTCACCATGCAAGAATATAACGCGTGTAATTCAAGTTAATCTTCGGAACTGCTCAGCCACCGAAAGAAATTTAGTTATAGTAATTCGTCGTTCAGCCTCGCTAAATCGACCCATGCTCTCAATTAGACACGATCCTTCATATGATGGCAAAACAACTATATAATACAAATCATCTGAAAGAATCAATACGATTGTGGAAATACTGTTTTGTTTGTCCAGAGACGCTCAAGACGCAACAAAGTATTCTCTTTTTGGTTACGGAAATGGCCAATTCCGCCTGGATGGTATTGGATGCTCAGGTAGCGAGTCGGCCCTGCATGAATGCCCTCACGCCGACTGGAACAAGCACGACTGTCGGAACGACGAAGCAGCTGGGGTGATATGCAAAGGTTTGTGAGATTCTTCAAACAGACAGTTATAGTTTCGTGACAACATTATCATCGAAACCTGAACCTTGGAGGGTATGTCTAGTTGTTGTTTTGGAAGGCTGTCAACATACAAGTAAAATTAGTTGAAATTCTATTCCCTGTCTCCATTGTTTTATATGAAAACGAGTCCCATATTTGAAATATGACTCGGACTGTTAGCGGCAACCGAGTATCCGTTTGTGCACTCGGCAGAAAACACTTCCAACTGGCTAGTCTCTAACGGTGCAAATCATGTCAGTAGGTGTGATTAAAGCTGAATTTCGCCCTGTTTAGCTGGCTAAAAAAAAGAAATCTGGCTTAAAACTTCTTCTCAATTAACAGGTCTGGTAAAATTGCTTACCGTGACACGGTTCTGTTTCCGTTACCAGCAAGAACATTGAAGCCATCAACGATTCAGGCCTACATTGTAAACTTGCGAATTTGATAATGGCGCATGTACGCAAGATGCCTGTGACTTAAGTTGGTAATGGAAATGGAATGTTATCACGGTGTTCGATATTGTCAGACCGATGTTATTGGAGTAAAAATCCTATTCTATACGATTTTGGCTTTTTAGCCAGTTGAACAGAGCGAAATGCAGCCATCTTTAAATGTAAACAGCGGTCATGTCGGCGTTACGATTTAAAATCTCTTCTTGTGGCGGAAAATACATTTTTGGAATTCGCTTTCAGTGCGAGTGCAGTGCAATAGTCGCTACACAACACGTGAATCCGAGTCGTACCGCAGGTCGCTATTCGGAATACGCTGAGTAACATGTATAGCACTGTGACGGATTTTATACCCATCGTGTTCTCTTGAGAATAGGTTGACTTACCTGTATACTGACTATGACTCGAAAAAAATAATATCATAATATTGTTTGACGAATTTACTCCAAAGTGCGAAACGGGTGTTTCCATGAGTTATCTCGACGGCGGATCAATGTCGGACCAGCGTCACAATGTACGGTACACGAAAATCGGAAGTCCTGGCCATCACAGCGTATGTTTATCAATGACTATGATATCAGCGGTGATGGATAATATCTCAGTAGATTTTGCCACCGATGATTACAGCTCTCAGCTCAGCAGGGTGATCTATCGCCATCTCTCGCGCGACGATTCAAGGAATGAACAAGTGCAATGAACGCTTTCTCAAAATAACACGTTCGGTAGGCCTCCATTGTGTGAGTGTGTTCTAACATTGACTTCCGGTCTCGTATTCACCGACGACGCGGAGCAATGCCATGGCACTCGTGTGAACGAGCGCAATGCACGCGTTCACAAAAGAACGCGTTGACGTTCAATTATACTCTACCATTTAATGAATGGCGTACTTCGCCAACAGAGCACTATACAGCGACGGAACATTCCAGCCTCGATTCCCGCACTCTAGACAAGCCCATGTCAGAAAGTCGCTATCCCGATCATAAGGTCTTCGTGTACTTGAACGCAACAGGTCGTAGGCAATGCACCTCGTCAGATTTTCAACACTACATCTAATACGTGTAGCATCCTCCCGAAATACCACAGTTCCCTCTAAGATGATGTAACTTTTACTCACAATGCAACGCACCAGTAGAGCTCTGTCTCACACATGCGCGCACCCAGCCTTTAATATGGGGGTGCTAGAATTTCCGACTTTAAAAAAACGGGGTACCAAGACATCCAGAGCTGCGAATTGTGTTTGCGCCTTTTTAGTGGACTTTTTGTCTCGTTTTTTCGGACTTATTTTTTCTTTGGGTACGCGCATGTCACAGCTGTACACTGCTGCTGCTGTGTAAATAAATTTTACAGCAAATAGCTGTTTAAAATTCTCCATTGCCTTTGCTTCTAAATTTTTAACGTTGTACAACGAGTTGTAATGCTCAGGAATGTTAAGAAGTTGTATTTAAAAGTCAATCATACGATGTGATTTCTGCCTCCATAACAGACGAGTGTCGTTTAATTCAGTTTGTAACTTATTTTACCATGCATCCTTCCAGGTCACAACTGGCCCCTGCCTGAGGACGACACAAGCCGATGCTTAGCTATGGATGGTCGTACTGGTTACTTCTATCCCTATGCGTGTCAGCAAAATTCTCACTTTATCTGTAAAATCTAACCTGGCAAAGAATTTAACAATAACACTTGTGTATCCAGTGCTTTTGAACTAAAGTTGTAGTCATTTCCGACGCCAGGGGTAGTTCCCAATACCATTTCAGTGCTCACATAACTACACATCTCGGTCTTGACAACATTTACGTCGGACATTCGTCTACGGCTGCAGCTGTATGGGGAAAATCAACCTCAGTTGTGACATCATAGTCTGTCTCAGGACAGTGATGGAATATTTTCAAACATAAATGAGTGTCTTACAAGTCGCTGACTGAAAATGTATTTTTAAACACAATTTAAAAATTCTAAAAAATATATGACTTCACTTTACAAACAGATGGAATTTACCATCATCATTTATATAAAAATGCAAAACTGCCAAAGTCTGTCACGTGGGTGCTCATCAATCCACTTCGCACGTTCATTTTCCCGATCTTACATGTCAGATGATCTAGGACACGGCAACTGGAATTTCGTCTTCAATATTTTAAGGGAGACACGTTTCTGTCATAACTGTGAACTTTTTGATTGACTTGAAAATTGAATAAATTATGAAAATATCACGTTTTGTTTGTTAAACCGAAACAAAGACCTCGCACATGCATAACCACACCTGCACTTTGACTTCGGACATTTGTTTGAGGATCACAGCACAGCAATAATCGGATCAGTCCGAAATAAGTCGCCATCTGTTGTCACGTTTGCAAGAATACACTTGCCAAATGTCACAAAGCTCCAGCAAAAGGTTTAGGATATACAACCGACAGCGGGTGTGCAAAAGTGCTCCGCTGAACGGGTGTCAGTAGTCCGAAGCCGTCCGAAAATTAACGACCACCATGCTTTTCTCAGCAGGAACACTGCTACCAATTTTCATGATTGCTCAAGAGGTCTGGCGGGGAATAGCACGGCGGACTCCAGAAACGGACTCTAAGATCGTATGTCGTATTCAGTGCGGCGTGGAATATGCTGCAAGCAGTTCATCATGTTCAATCCGCCATCTTTTGGACACATCACGTAGATCGTAGAAATAACCATTTGGTAGCTCAGAATACTTCAAATTCGTGACAAAACAGGAAAGCATCATCGATTCTCTAATAGACAAGCATATGCCAAATTTCCAAAAAATCTGTCGAAGAACTCCCGACGGTACTCCGATCTGTTCGAAAGTCGTCGCCATCCGTAGCCAAATTCAAATTTTAAACTAGGCGATCCTAAAAGCAGGACTTGAAATGACCAATGACAAAAAAGAGGAAGATTTTCCAGGTGATGCTATAAATATTTTGCCCAGTAAAATAAAACTGAAAAAACGTTTTGGCAGGAATAAAGTAAAAATAATGATAAAGAGACCGAAAAAGAAAATCTGGAAATCAAATAAGATGAAATTGAAAACAAAAAGAAGGAAATCTTAAGAGAGGAAAATCCCACTCCCTGCAGAAGGGGCTTAGGAGATGTGGACACTGGGCGAGTGGAGGCACAGACAAGCGCCGTACAGAGATGACAGCAATTTGAGATCAGTGTAAATATGTAGGCACATAAAATGCTTTGCAAAAGAGATACTTCAAGCAACAGAACTTATCTTTGTGAAAATAACTCAGGGTTGATATTTCATCATTTGACAGAGATAAATAAATAACTTATACACATAATTTGGTTCAGTGATAATGGTTACCAAAATGAGTTGTACTCAATTATAAAAGCAATTTAAGTTGGGTAAAAAAGTTTAGTAGTTTTGGGTCTATCCCTCCCTTCTCGTTCAGAGACTTGCCGTCACTGACTAAAAGTAAAAAATTGAAAAGCGCCTATTTAGGATGGCAGCACTAAAAAACAATGTAAAAGCAAATTTTGGAGAATGAAAAAAGTTCAAGATCCAACTTAAGCTGAATAATTTGTATTTTTCCATACAAAATTCAGAGCATTCCCTATTGGAACCTGTAACGAATACATGCGGACAACATACTCGCAGCCATGTCTGAGACAGTCCCACGAATGCAACTTTGACAAATCCTCAAAACTAACAGCTTTTAATATTCAGTGCACTTAGGTACAGGGGTATCTTGACCCCAACAGTAGATGCCTTGCAGTGCATGCAGTTCCAAACTTGCCTCGTTGCACTTAAAAGTGGTTGAAATGACATTCGATTGAAGTCTTGCAGCAATGCCCACACTTCTCTTGTGGTCGTCCTGGTGTTAGCACCGAAAACCAAGTTATGAAACACTATTCTGAGTATAGCAGAGCATTTCTGTTGGCGATATTTGCCTATTCGTAAGGACAGTTTTTGGTCACCATTTGCAATATGCTGGATTGTGACGCCATTTCCATTTTTAATGGCGCAGTGGCTTTAATACTAGCATAAGAACAAATCAATTTCTCAAGACATTTTTCAAACCATCTGAAAACTAAATAGTCACTTACAGGGTATCCTGCATTTTGAGAACCTATTTTCTTCACTAAATAAGAGGTATGCAACAAAGGAACAAGTACGCAGCAATAGGTTACACAGTCGGTCACACTCGATTAGTAATTAGCTTTCCTCTCAATCTGACTGGCAAACTGATTTCTTCGTTTGTATAAAACATCCGATTTCAACTCCCACGATTTCGTTCTGTGGTAAAACGGAACTCGTTTTGGCTTCAGGTATGGAGTTTTGCCATCCATATACATTCTGGTCAAGTCAAAATTTTTATCCGTGATTGGCTCCGATAGAGTTGCTGTAGTTGGTGAAGCAACAACCTGAGGAAAATTGTCTTTTTCCTTCCTGAACTCGACAACATGCAGACCCATCCTATCAGCCAACTCCTGATGCGTCTCCTACCAAACAAATGGGCAAAGGTTCATTCATTAATAAAAACTACTTATAGCACATTGCCGTGCCATTAGGCCCGTAGCTGTTTGTTCGGAAGTGTGTTTACAAGCGAAACTTAAGGAGCACGCTCCAATATGCAAACCCCTTAGGTAAAAAAGGTCGCAAAAAGACATTACTTCAGACATACGACCAGGGATCTAAAGGCACTGAAATATAATAAGTTGATTAGACAATCAGGCTCATCTTGCAATACATGACACTCTATCCACTTACAACCAGCCCTGCTACACAGTCGTCACTGAGACACAGTCAGATCAATATGCCTTAACAAAATGCAGGAGATGAATGGACAATAGTCGGATATAACGTGCTCGTATTTTGAGAACCGGTTTAATGCCCGTTATTCAGTGCGGAAAACTGCTTCTCAAAATGCGGGCATGTTATATCCGACCATTAGCAATGGATGACCTACTATGTGCAAGTCCATTTTAGATTTCACCATACACAAGTTGTCCAGATACCCAGTCAGTTGCACACCGTGTTGAGACGTGGAACACTACTGTGCTTTAAAAAGAACAACTTGGGAAATTTTCCTCTTCAAGTTTTTATCCATTTTTCAATTCCCATTAGTTTTTCAGGCATATACAATATTTTTGTTCAACTCATTTTTCTGATTAGGCATGGTGAGTAGGAATGTTTAATAATATAAGTCGGTACCTGCTTCTGCAAACCAGCAAAGAATGCTTTGGTTAATGCCTGGTAGTTCTTGGTTCGGCCTTCAACTTTGGCATACAAATCCTTGACCCCCATCACTTCACACATGGACTTGATTGCTCGGTGGCATATCAATCCGTAACCTAGACAGAAAGAAACATCAACTTTCCTTATGTTCATAACTTTCCTTTCGTTCCTCTCTCCGATGTATGACTCATTGACTGATTGGTTTGTGCTTTACTCCTAGGTAACAGAAGCTCAAGTCTAATTGACTAACATGGATGAATGACACAGTCAGGCATTTTGACACAGATGAAATATTAGGACCGACAAACAGAGTTCGTTCCGAGTCACTCACCTTCGGGTTTCTTTTTCACAAATATTCCTGTGGCGTGCACTTTGGAATAGAAGTCATGGTATACTGAAAAAAGTAGTTTAAACCTGTGCCAATTTTTGTTTTGCAGATAATTCACTTAAGGGTATGCGTACAAAGTAATGACTTAACAAGAAATGACAAGACAGGCAAAATGAGACCAGAGTAACAGTTGATGAGCTCCTAAAGGTGTCTCTATAACACAAAGAAAAATTATGTTTTCCACAAGTTCATTAATTAACACTAGTCCAGTCTACCTTACGAACACCACACGCGTTCGCACAAACAAAGGTTTTAGCAAATGAACTGAGCAGGATTTCTTTCTCAGTCACCACACGTTTTACAAGGCATGTCTTTCTTCATGACATAGTTTTAAACAGACAGTATACAAAACCTGCTCACTGCATCACATAACTAACTGTAGTTTGTGAGAAAAGAGCTGTCTACAAGAAATGCAGTGCACAAGAAAACACATAAATCTCATGAAAAAAAAAACAATTGTATTCTGGACAAAAAAATGCTGGCAAGGAAGATAGTTGTGTGGTTTGTTTGGAAAGGAAATCGTCCCCCCTGAGCATTCAGGAGAGTAGAAGGAAAAGTATTTTTACTTAAGGATGGATGTTAGTAGGTGATTCCGGAAGTCAACTTTAATCTTCGTAGAGGTGGAAAAATAAATTGTATGAATGAACTGGGTAATATGGAATGTTTGGATGCAGAATGTACTTAAACCGAGACAGATGAGAAAAGAGAAATACATTGTGCATGACTCAACTGGGCAATATTGCTGTCAGCATTACAACTCACTACACAACAGATGTAAATTATTACAATTTGGATGAGTAAAGCTGCAAGGCCTACTGATATGGAGCAACATCGACGTTGCCAAAAAGACGCTAAACCCAGTTTTGGATTATCAACAGATGTGAAGAAAGACTTTGCCTCCAGACTTAAAAAATAATGTTCTTCAACCCTTGTCAACACTCAAAAGTATGGAGCAAATTTTGAAACTCGTCACATCACCTCTGACAAAATGGCAAGCGTGACCTACTTGTACACGAGTTACATAACAACTGTGGAGAAAGACCACACATAAACATCCATAACATCCATTCTGTGATACAGTGAGTATGTCTTTAGATGAATTCTGCTTTATCACTCATTTGAGAGGCCATTAACACAGTACAGAATGAGGATTGGTTGAAATTCCCAAAACACGATTTAGCATCATTTTAAATGCCACGGAATAAGAGAGGGCACTCTGGTATTTTGGATATTGAGTGAATATTGAAACCACTTCACACCTGTGTGATCGTTGTAGCGTTTGATGTACATAAGGTGTTGAGCTGCTATGTTTTTTGCCTTTCGCAGGGCAGCCTGACCATTAGGTGCCTTAGCAAGACCATAACCAGCAAGCCCGTTGCCGTTGCCAGTGACAACGAAGGCACTGAAACGCTGTTTTCGACCCAGGGTGCCTGTCATGTTGGACACAAGTTTGTACTGGAAATAAAACAGGATTTTTTAGTAGAAAAATGCAGTCCACAATCACATGTCAAGAAATGGGATTGAGTGTTAACAAAAAGTATTTGCCAGAGATCTAATTGTTAAAACACGTAAGAGCTACTATCCAGCTGCATTAAGACATTAACGAAGTCAACCAGAAGTGACAATTATGCCCATCAATGGCTCTCCCATGAACATAGTCATTTAAGGCAAGTTTTTATCTTAACAACAAATTAATCATTTATGTGAATTGTATAAACAGTAAACTTCAAGCAGCTTTGAACTCGCATTCTGTTGAAGAAACTCGGGTTTGATTCAGGCTACTTTCTGTTAAAAACTTTTTCTCAACTTGTTCCGTAATTTGATGAGAAGAAATTTTTGGTCTTGCGAGGAACTAACAATTTGTTACTGCATGAGTCCATACTCGACAACCACAATGACATGCCATGACAAGTCAGCTTGTAGTTGCTGATCTCAAACAATAACAAACTGTTCATCCTTTCCAAACCCAGGAATCACACCTACTTTGACTAAGGAACAATTTGAGACCAAGTTGTTTTAATTGTTAAATACTTCTGCTCATTGTACATAGATGTTGTAAAATAAATCTTATTTTCAAACACTTCTCCTGGTTATTTGATGTAAGAATAGTGAATGAAGCATTGAAATTTTGTCTCAGTGAATTGATTTCTTTTTACACCAAAAGCAAATACAAGCAGTCTAGAGCCTTGAACTCCCGACCTCCCCAAAGGGAAACTTACAATAATTGTGAACAAAATTCGATATGCACGTATCAAGTCACAATGCTCAATACACATGTATTGAATAGAAACTGACAAGTTTTCAAAGCAACAGACCAACATACCTCAATTACTTTGGTATCAAAGCCCTCAAAAACATCTGCAACAAAATACCATTAAAATCATCAAAGACAATTACAGAAAACAAGAAACCCATTCACCAAACAGGATCTTTAACCAAACAGTCTCAACTCACCTATACTATTCATTCAAAAATAGTCATTATGTTTTATACTCATAAGAGATCCATGATAATTGTTTTCAATTTTGAACAATGAAAAACCCTGGGTATTCCAGAAATAAATGAATGATACCAAAATTATGTTTTCACCAGGAAAATGTGAATAATGGAGCATACATACAATGTACAAAATGGAGAAATGTCCAATCTCTTAAAAAACAAAATTGCTAAAATTTTGAGAGAAGTTTTCAGAACTGAAGATATCTCTCTAGATACCAGAAAGAAAACAAATTCCTCAAAAGAAAATTGTTGTCAACCACAGAAAGGCTTTCAAACTACTCGACCAGCACTTACAGTCGTTGATAGGACTGGGTGGTCCTATACTAGTGCCTGGATACCTCTTGCCTCCTGTCCACCCTCGCAGAAGTGGCGGCATCTTGAGGACGCGGAATGAACCACCTTTCTCACGCAACTCCACCAGTTTCTTTTTCCTGTCAGGGTCGACTGGCAGGGCGCGTCGCTGCACCAGTTCTCGGCCCATGATGATGCGATTGGTGAGTCCAGGCCAGCTCATCCCAGACTCACCTTGAAAATTAATTTTAAGAGTAAGAATCAGACTAAAAACATGAGAAAAGAAATTGGCAATAGAACTTTTTCAAGCACATTAGAATTTATAAGAAGTTTGCGAGCTTGCTATGAATCTTTTAGAGTAGACGAGTCAATTAAAACTGTATGTGCATATACCAAGGTTCATTTGCATATAAATGACACTCTGCACATATCTGAAACCAGGTGCATGTGTCTTCATGTGAAACACATATTAAGTGAAACAGAGGAGCAAATTTTTTAAATATTATGCCATTGAAACTTGACTTTTCCATTCAAAATGTAGTAGCTGCTGATGTGTATGCAGTATAATGTCCCAGGTTTGAGTCCAGGTTGGGGCAAAAATCTTCTCAAACTTGTATTCATTAGGTAACATGATGTGGCCAACAGGTGGCATGCAGACCAGACTTTAAAA